>OZ007521.1:1888509-1988106 GCA_963931895.1 Eupithecia pulchellata | reverse complement strand
TACGCTCATTAGGGGAGGCCTATGTCCAGCGGACTGTTGGACTGTTATAGGCTGACGATGAAGAAATAAAAGAATAAAATAGACCCGAAGTTGTTTATTGGATCATTGAATTACAATAAAGCTATCACTTCTTAGCGGTAACGGCGGCCTCGTCTTCCCTCGCGAAGGTCTGCAGGAGTTCTTCCTTCTTGGCTGCGATGCGCTCCTCGCGGCGCTTGCGGGCCTCCTTCACCTTGTTACGGCGGGCCTCGGCCTGGTCGCTGGACAAACAAACATAACACTTATAAACCTAAGATAATAAATCAGGGTGAGTGCCCGTAACGCCTCAATGCGCTCACTGGGACGGCATTGAGGCGATATGGGCGCGGGGTGAGCCGCACTCACCCTGATGAAGTCCCTCGTTAAGTGATGAAACGTTGGTGTTCTTCCAACACAAAATAGGTTCGTAGTTAACCCGCTTATATTCATAATTAATTTGTCAAACTAAGATAGTTATTATAGTAAAAACAACCAAAACTTATGATAATAAGTAACACATTGATTTTGAATCCTAAGATAAGTAAAGATACACAAAACCTTTGATAATAAGTAGCACATTTCTTTTAAAAGAAGCACCGACATTGAAGTTACTTTTGGATCACTGGACCAAAAATCTCGACATGACTTAAAATAGATGTGCTTTTTATCTAGGAGTTAGCAAATCACATTATGAACATTCTGATTCCAAAACAAAGCCATTCAGAATTTTGGATGCCCAAGTTTAAGTCTATAAAATAAAACAAAATGCTGAGCAAGCCATTCAGAATTGAGGATGCCTGAGTTCAAGTCTATAAAATAATACAACAAAATGGAATTGGCAAAGAATTAAAGGACCTATCTATTTGATTGTCAGTCAAACTAACAAAAAAAAAAGATTTCAAGATTTAGGTATAGGTTTTCAAATACCAATAATGCAAATAATAATAACAAAAATATGATACTCATAATGTGCTACTAAATTGAAATTTTCATTCTTCTTTGAAGAAACTTCATCGCAGGCGCGTCTTTCGCGTTGTAATGGTAGGAAACACAAAATTGTCTTCCAATGCAACAAGAATCATTCAGCAAGTCAAAGAAAATCACAGCTTCCCATTAATTATTAAATTTCTGATCAAGTATGGTGATGTTTGGGAGAAGCTTCAGTTTTATGCAAATAATTTAAATACCGTACTTGTTTTATAATTAACTTCCGCAAAATCAAGTTAGCCTTTGACATCTTCTATTTGTCAATATGACAGATTTTGTGATGTCATAATTACTCAGACTTTGCCACACTTTCGGAGAAATTTAAACATTCCGTTTTTGGAATTTGAACAGACCAGTAACATTTTTCATTCACCTAACCCTTACTTGCGTGTATTTATTTATTTATTTATTAGATATATTGTAGAAATCTTCCATACTAATAATATAAATCCATCAATAATTGTATCTCTGCCTGTTACTTTTTAATGCCTAAAAAGCTGAATGAATGCATCTGACTGAAAGTTGACAGCAGGCAAGTGTGTACTGCCTACCATAAATAGACAGTATCCTCTGAAGGATTTGGCATAGGCTTTATTTTATTAGCCGAAGCCAGGTAACTTATACCTCAACTTGGCCCAAAAAAGTCAAAATTACCTGAGCATCTTAGTCCTAGCCTTTTCAGCCTTCTTCCTGTGAATGTACTCCATAAGGACACGCTTGTTCTTGAACACATTACCCTTCGCCTTCATGTACAGCAAGTGGTATAGATGCCGGTCGATCTTCTTGGCAGTTCTGTATTTGAGGAGTAGTTTACGAAGGACTCTCTGTCTTTGAACCCAGAGTTCCTATAAAAAAAGAAGATATGGTGAAGAAAGATAAATATGGTGAGACAAGCATGTGTACAGTAGTGTGGGAAAACAAAGTTCTTATTATTCAACAGTTGGTGTAACTAACGGTTAGTAATAATTATTATTTATGTGCCAACATATTTTTTTCTGAAGCAGAATATTATTCTATGAATATTATAATATTGAGACAAATAACTATCATAATAAAAACAAAAATAGTATGAGGGCAATTAAACCACATTTTTTAATAAAATCTACCAGTAAAATATTCCTCACCTTTTGTGGCATTCTGGCATTTGCTGTACCTTTTCTTTTACCGAAACCACAGTGACGTCCCTTTCTGCGGGCCTCTGTGTTCTTGCGGACGCGTGCACGGGAGTGCACTGCTACAGGCTTCTTGATCACCAGACCATCCTTGATCATCTTACGGATGTTCTGGCCTAGAAACATTCAAAGTTCAATAAAAATACTTAATGAGGATGATTTGACGGATGGATAACATTCAACAGTGAATGGTTCAGACTGATGATGATGATGTTAGAAATTTTAAGAAACATCTTATGGGCCAGGGTGCAGGTTGAACTTACATCAGGATGATCTGGATTTGGACTGAAAACTGACAGTGTGAAGACTGACATTGAACGTGCAAAGCGCACTTTATTGAGCATGGTATACTTTATTCAGCATGGTCTGGGCATAGACCTGGGACTCCGATCATACATTTGATGTAGGTAGGTACATATGTAGCTAGTGCATTTGCTTATTTCAGACTCGCAACGGATAACCATTGTTTACTTGAAGGCGGTGTAAATAAGAGGTTACTCACGGGAGTTTGTGTTGGCGATTTCATTGATCTCGTTGGGATCAAGCCATACTTTCTTTTTACCACATCTCATCACCGAGGCGGCAAGCCTCTTCTGCAGCTTTAGGGAACTGAAAACCAAGCAACAAATTGGTGAAACACATAAACCACATGGCTTCCATTTAGAACCTAGGTTCAAAACTCGCAAAAAAGCGTGTCGCTATAAACGATTTTTTTTAACACGCATAGGTTGTAGGACAATAAAACAATTTTTTTACTTTTATATTGGAAAACATCGTAGAAAACTTATTTTATCACAAAAACTAACCTCATCGTGGATCGGTGAATTCCAACGCATACAAGAAAGAAAAATGGCTGCTCTTTTTGTAGTGATGTACACGTGATCTCTCTCGATTTAAACCAAAGTATTTTAGTCGATTTTAAGTTCTCTATCTTGAAATCGACTAAAATAGTTACGTATTTCACCTACTTGTCAGGATTTATTACAGATTTATTTTATTGTTCATGCAAGAAAAACAATAGTTCAATAATTATGCTTGCTAAGCTTTTCCACACATACTATTTATTTATTTAGTAAGCTTTATTATGTATTGATTATATTTATTTACTATATGTTTTTAGGTATTCTTATGCGGCCGCGGTAGGAAGGTCTTTGTAAGAACAAAGATCGTCTTTTAAATTTAAATCTATATTATTACATTCCACCAAAGGGCCGCCTGGAAGACCAAACGATTTTTAAGTGACAAGGCCGCCACCCATTTATAAATCAAAAATCAAACTCAAATCGTATTGTCTGTCGTGAAATAAATTCAATATCGACGTAAAACCTCAGAACGTAAAACAGAAAAACTGGTGATGATCGATAAAAACTTGCTCGATTGTATTTTTTCTCGATTTTTAACTCAGAGCGCTGTTGACATTGTCAGTTGTCACAAATAATGTCACTGCAACCTGCAACTACATTCGTTGACGCTCGGCTTGACTTGACATTGACATACATGAGCTTGCAAATCAAAATCAAACAGGACATTGGCAGAAATGAATGACAAAAGACGCTTTGCCAAATTAAATCAAGTCACAAATCGCAAGAAAAGTTTTGAGATCGATCAATGAAGACAAAAAATATGAATTATTGAAATGCACTATGAACTAGCATGAAATAAATTTTAAAATATTTTTTTAATTTTTTAAATAAATTTATGACTATGACATTTCCATGAACTGGAATTGACACTGGCAGTAAAGTGGCAAATCAGACACATATTGCCGTATTGAGTCAAATTCTGAGGAGGGATATTTTCCACGGTTGTAACTTCAGCGGCTGTAAGAGGGCGGTACGTGCAAATATGTCACAGCTCTGTATAATACGACCTAGTTATACACAACCCCGGAATATTAAGACAATGGCAGAACTTTCCGGGGTTGTACTTTCTTAGCCTGTTCACAATTTTTACAGCTTGCAATTCACAACCCCGGAAATTACGGCCGTGGAACTTGTGACCGTCCATGTACAGATATTCCTGGGTTGTAACGTCCCTGGTTGCAATTTAATAGGCTGCAAAATGTTGGCACCCAAATTCTGAGATCACAAATAAATCACAACATCAAAACAAAAGTTGTACAACTATAAAAAACTTTAATATTTTACGAACTTTGACCTAAACTGAACGCGTAGGTAATCTAGCAAAGGTTTACTTATCGTCTTTATCAAACGATAAACAGCATCGACTGCCTCGAAATCAAAGCAATACAGGCCAAATTATCGCAGCGAACGCAATCACTTGTGCTCAATTTGAAAACTTGTTTTTTAATCGAGCGAGAGCAGCGCAAGCTCTTAGTAGCGCCGTTCAAGCCTCTGACGTAGGTCGCGTTGTGGTTTTCCATTCACCGTTTCGCAACAATGACGGACAAAGTAAATCCTGATTTAAAGAAGGAAAGGGCGCAATGCACATTTAATCCTGTGGAGCTCACTAATTTACTAGATGGAGGCGCTCACCAGACAGAAGAGAGGCAAAAAAGAGGTATCTGGTTATGAGTTAATAAATGACATGGGTACCAATAAACATTAATACTAGTACATTCTTGGCATCAATGATACGGTAGTCAGTTTAATTACCTACCTCATAAATGTTAAAGCATGACCCATACTATTAAATTACCTACTATTCTATCTGGCTTAAATTGTAAGTAATATTCAGAACAAAGAATTTACTGACATGAAATTCACTTTTTTAAAAGTAGGTAGTTTAGAAAGTTAAAGTTGCCTAATAAATATTCATTCATTCCATATTATTACCTAGAGGAGGTAATATGATTGAATAGGTAAACATCTATATATATTTAAATATATATATGTTACAGCCTGTTTATTTTTTCTATCTATTTTCAATTTTTTTTGTTGAGGTGTATAACAAAATAGATTTGTTTATGAATATTGACAAAGGTACCTGCGTCAGGCAAGGCTAGTTCAAAGATCAAGTGTTTATCTTATCTTTGCACAGCTTTGTAAAGTTATTGACTCTGTTTGGGTCTGTTGACTTTATTCCAATAGTTTTCTGTAAAACTAACAAAATTCTTCAGAAAACTTACTCATTACTGGCCAATACTTATTCTGTTTTTTTTTTAGCCTATCCAAGGTGGTATATTAGAGTGTCAAGTACTTTTTACACAACATCAAGCAAGAGTCTTCAGGCTACCTTCATTATAAGAATAATTTTTATTTCAAACTAACTGTTTAGCCATCAAGTTTAATACAGATATTAATTTATAAAACTATTAAAGGTTTATATGTAGTATAGGTTAATACTTCAATGATAATAGAAAGAAGATAGACAGATTAAATCTTTATGTACACCACCATCCCATTAATAACAAATAAAAATGAAATAATAATATAGGCTTATGTCCAGCTGTGAGAAGGTAAAGGTTGAAGGATGATTTGTATTTACTCATAAAAAATATTTCAGAGGAGAAAATCCTGAAAGAAGGCATCCATCATGAAGAAGTCCCGGCTGAGTACCTCAGCCACAAAGATAAGTACGAGCTGGCTGTTAAGAAGGCCTGCTTACTGTTCAAACTTATCAAGAAGTGGCAGGAAGAGGAAAATAATGGAATGGAGAACTTTAGGTTTGTATCTTTGGATATTTCCTAGCGTCGGTTTCGCACGCGTCTTTACAGGATAAATAGTAAAGCAATATTATTTACGCATTCATTGCTTTGCCTATTTATCGGTTACGTGGCGCTTGACGCGTGCGCTATGTAGGTCTACCTACTTTGACAGAAAACATTCAAATTTTATATGTTATTAACGACACCTGTTGAGCGTACTTATTAATTTTTAAGTAAAATAACTAACAAACTAAATTATAACTTCTAATAACATTACTAATAAACTGATTCAATAACTTTTGTTATTATGTAGGGCTGTCCTGGGTGGTTCCCTTGGCTCAGCCATCCTGCAAGATGGGTCTCCGCTGACGCTGCACTATGTCATGTTCATCCCAACCATCATGGGCCAGGCGTCGGTGGAGCAGCAGGCTTATTGGATCGGACGCGCCTTCAATCTTGATATTATTGGCACTTATGCACAGGTATTATTATTTTACTATTAAAACTATGGTAGTTTGACGAACTCATTATGAATGTAAGCGGGTTAACTACGAAGCTTTTTTGTGTTGTAAGAACACCAACGTTTCATCCCTTAAGGCGCATACAGTAGCTGATTGCTCCTCTTTGGAGGCTTTCTCCTCCTAGAGTAGTCAATTTTATGGGCTGAAAAAAATATATGTTATACATTGACCTTTTATCTGTAAAGTGAACGTACAAAAATGTTCTACGTGCTCGTTTACCTGGTGAAAAAAAATCACAAAGTGGAGCTGTTTCTGACTGAAAAAGTGTATCTACTTCTAAACTACTTAGAATTTTATACTTTTTTTTTCACCATCATGTCGGCAAAGACTTTATCTTCAAACTGAACGTATGATTTTGTGATACGACGGTTTTTCACATAGAAAATCATTATTTTAAATTTTTGCGTATGATTAGTGGGCGGTAACCTTTGAAGGTAGTCTGCGCGGGCGACGGGCGGCAGTGAAACCCTGACTGTCGTACGGGGAGGTTGTGTTCGTCTGCCTCGCGCTCTAGGTGAGCGCGAGGCGTACTTTTGCTTTTTTACTATAATGCTATATTGATGCACATAGACGCTTTATTTATTATTCAAAGTTATCCGCGCATGGACGCTTTATTTGGTGTAAGACAGTTTGTAAAATATTGAAAATTCCGAAGATCAGTAAGCTGAAGAAAGCCAGAGCTCTGAAAGCTCGTTATTTTAGAAAATTTATGCTATTGTAACTACCTATTAGCAATCTTATGTAGATTTTACATATTTGTATATTTATTTTAGGAGATCGGGTAGGTACTAAACTAGGTAGGAACAAATGAACGACAATGTAAGTAAATACTCCTTAGACCTACCCATTTATTTGTTTTATTACTGATCTTACATTATTATTTATTTATAGATTTACAGTGACCGGACAAGTTGAAACTGGAGTGAAAATGTTTTGCTACAGGTAAAACATCCATTACGCTTAGGTAGGTAGCTAATATTAGGTAGGTAGCTATGATGTATTATGCGACGAAATAAAATATTACGTACGGCATTCTTCCTAACGCGGTTCATGATCGTCTTCAGAATTCTAGTATGGCTGCAACAGTTCTATGACTCTCCGAAGTGAAGCACTAGGTAGGTACCTACACCCCCACCTTACTTACTGTTATGAAATGGGAATGGGATTCAAAATGTAAAGGAGACTGGGTAAAAATGGTACATAGCCTTTTTTCATCTCCTAGAGCTCGGATATTTTTAAACTTACGCGATCTGAACTCATAATTATTATTACTATTTTAACGGGTAGGTATTTATCGTGTTTTTACGGGTATTTTTTATTTACGAGTATTTTTTACGGGTTTTCTTCGCGACGGCCACCCTTTGTTTGGTGGTACATAATTATCTAGAATTCTAGATAAACAAGTACGACAATTGCGAGTGTAACTCGCGCGCCGAGGGTTTTGAACTTTTGTCGTTTAGGTTGTTACGTTTATTGACGACCTCTTGGCGCGGTGGGCTTACAACGCAGGAGGTTGCGGTTACTATAGAGATTAGTGGGTAGGTAAGTGCTTATTTTTTTTTTATGTTTTTCCTGTAAAATATAGATTTACAATGTGTCTGGTCACCGGTGTCGGAGACTTTCGGGGGGGGGGGGGGTGAAATACGGTAAATTTTATCGACAAATCACTATTCCTATTTTTTTTCTACCTCCATGACAAAATGGCAACCATTTTGTTTTCTTTTGCCTCGAAGCACGGGTGCTTATACTGATTTAGCTATAGTAACCCATGTAGAGGTCCTAGTAGGAAGACGATAGAGGGCTTATTTGATAGACAATAATGTGGACAATAAAGCAACGATAACATTGTTTCCATTTTCATTTTATAATAGAGGAAAAAAGAATTTATGAAATCTAAAAAAAGATGTTTTGAAAAATTTTTTTTGAATTATTAGCTTTTTCATAGAATCCAAACTGTCAAGCTACATGTTTTTTGTTTTTGAACGATAGTAAATACTGTGTGCTTCAAAATAAGTCTTGTATCTTAGCTATAAGTAAGATAGTTTAGAAGTTTATTCAAAAAATCTTTTTAAAAAAATATTTTTTTTTGTTTTGTAAATTCTTTTTTCCTCCTCTACTATAAAATGGAAATGGAAATAATGTTATCATTGCTTTATTGTCCACATTATTGGCTATCAAATGAGCCCTCTATCGTCTTCCTAGGACCTCTACATGGGTAGCTATAGCTAAATCAGTACCAGCACCCGTGCTTCGAGGCAAAAGAAAACAAAATGACTGCCATTTTGCAATGGAGGCAGAAAAAAGATAGGAATAGTGATTTTTCGATAAAATTTACCGTATTTCACCCCCCCCCCCCCCCCCAAAGTCTCCGACACCGGTGACCAGAAACATTGTATATTTATCTACAAACGCTTTGTACATTTTATATCGATCACTCTGCAATCTTCGGAGATAGGGGGGGGGGGGGATGGCCAATTTTTCGACCTTTATCAAAATATTTCGAAAAGTATAAAACCTTTTGAAATTTCAAAAACTGTTTTGGAATGTGCAAATTGATACCCCACCCACTCGACGGGGGTAGTCTCCCCTTTAGAAATCCCCCCCCCCTTTTTTGACCATAATTTTTAAAAGTAGTTATGTTAACAGACTTCTCTGGTAGTCACCACTTTAGAAATTTTTCCCGCCCTTTTTTGACCATATTTCAAAAAGTATTATTTTTACAGACTTCTTTATATTTTTCCTGTAAAATATAGATCCATATCTTCAAATACTTGGTACATTTTACATCGATCGCTCTGCAATCTTCGGAGATAGGTGGGGGGGGGGAGGGGGAATGGTAATTTTTTCGACCTTTTTCTCAAAAAAGTATAAAATTTATCAAAATTTCCAAAACGAAATGT
Organism: Eupithecia pulchellata; assembly: GCA_963931895.1. Lineage (NCBI taxonomy): Eukaryota > Metazoa > Arthropoda > Insecta > Lepidoptera > Geometridae > Eupithecia > Eupithecia pulchellata. Next base: position 1,978,901 of record OZ007521.1, on the reverse strand, counting down.
ACAAATCAGTACCTTTCATTTCATACCACCTTAATTTCTGTAAGTCCCATTTAAAATTTCGATTTCAAAATTTGTACTGAAAATCTTCATTTTAATTTTTTATTTATTTTTCTATAAATCTGTGCGGGCGCACTAAATGTATTATTATTTCAAATTTCAAGTCAATAGCTGCAGTAGTTTCTGAAATATTATGGATTCAAAACACAAAACAGAATCAAAGTCATAAGGATCCCTGGACCAAGAGACAAAATTTATATATCGTAGATTTCTTTTCTTTTGTTTTCTTTCTGCTGGTTTTTAGGGTTTTGACCTCGGTTTCAAACCCCTAAAAAACAGCAGAAAGAAAATAAAAGAAAAAAAACTACTATATAAAAGTAAATTTGTCTCTTGGTCCAGGATGCCCTTTCTCCTCTTGCTTAGAAATTTACTGTTTTATCAAATCTTTACATCCGATTTCTGGCATCATTTCTTTGAATAGGTGTAAAAACCTATATGTAAATACCATGTAATGGTAATTTTTTTCTCTTGGTCCATTATGACCTTTTTCCTTTAGCTCAGAGATTTATTGTTTCAAATTATTCCACCCGTATAACCTACCTATCATTGATATCCTACAAACATTGAAAATTAGAGAAGCTTGTATGAATGTTTGTTACCATGTACCTAACTACTAAACTGATTTGCATAAAACTTTCGAATGATTGGAATATAGGCTAGTTTAGAAGGAAATTACCTACAACGCGAACGCCCCGCGCCGCGCGGGTAGTAACAAGAGGCGGTAAGGCGGTAACATACATAGCTACTTATTACTTACCTAAAGTACCGAGTTCTGTTCTCAGACCAAGAACAAATACTTGCAGAATTTTAAAGACAAAGATACATTTATTTAGCTTCACAAGAACAGCACAGACATAAATAAAGATAGACAATTTGTAAAAAAATATCCCGCAGTGGGAATTGAACCCGCAATTATCGCGTGTCAGCCGGCTTGGTTTACCACGCGGCCATGAAGGATTTCTACTTATCTTTTGCGGCTTACGCGCGAAATCTATTTCATTTTCTTGGCTATGCGGCGCCGCCGGCGGCGGGGGGCGCGCGGAAGGGTGCGGGCCGAAACCATAGCCCCGCCCAAATTGCTCAAGGTCATTCGCTCCTGTATGCGCCTTAACGCGGGACTTCGTTAGGGTGAGTGCGGCTCACCCTGCGCCCGTCAATGCGCTCTTTACACACTATGATTTACATCATATTTTTTTTGTAGTGTTTAATTAGGTAATATTATAAAGAGGAAAGATTTGATTGTTTGTTTGAATTGAATAGGCTCTAAAACTATTGGACCGGTTTGAAAAAATATTTCACCATTAGAATCCCACATTTACCCTAATGAACATAGGGTATAGAATAATTTCAAAAAAGTTAAGGATCCACATGAAAAATTCCATTTTTGTTAAATACCCGTGCGAAGCTGGGGCGGACCGCTAGTCATTTACAAAAAGGCAAATAGCTACGTGCTTTACAGGTTTGATTCAATCAAAATCAAAGTGCTTTATTTCCTTTAGACCTTACAGGACACTTGGACACTTCACAAAATACAAGTTAAATCTATCTATATCTATACTAATATTATAAAGAGGAAAGATTTGATTGTTTGTTTGTTTGTATGTTTGTTTGTTTGTTTGAATTGAATAGGCTCCGAAACTACTGGACCGAGTTAAAAAATTCTTTCACCATTAGAATCCTTAATTTTCCGTGATGAACATAGGCTATATAATTAGGGATTGCAATCCGGATATCCGGATATCCGAATTATCCGGATATCCGCTAATTTTATTATCCGGATAATGGGAGCTCCTTTATCCGGATAATACGAATAATACGGATAGTTACCTACAGTTGATTTTTCTAATTCACGACACAACACTACAACGCATCCAGCATTTTAGAAATGTTATACATATTTAATGCATACAATACTTTGTGTTGTTAAAATAAACTTATATTAATTCGTGCGTGTTTCTGAATCTGAAGCTATAAACAAGCAAGACCTACACTAGCGTTAGCGCGCAATCGCAACACTATCGTTGACACTGGTTGGTCAGTGATTCGACGACACCGACACAGACCGAGGTTCGATGGAAAGAGATGTTTATTTAATTTGATTGATATATAACATAAACTTGTGTGTGTACACTTGTAAGTTTGATCTCATGACTGTGTTGTTTCTTTGTTTAAATCATTTTAGAGTACCTATCTAATAAAACAGGAAGTTGATTTACGTTACGTTACGGAGGAAGGATTCGTATTTATGTTAAAAAATAAGTTCGATGGAAAGAAGTAAACCGTTTTTATTTCATAGATATTTTAGGTTTTCAACCCATTTGATCGATACTCTTATTTTTAATCTCTATGTTGTTCAGTTTCTTTGCGAATAGGCATGATGACAGATTTTGAAAAACTGTTCTATTATATTCGAAAATACATAGGTACCTATTATTTACAATGAATAACATTTTTCTGCAGAAATTAAAGGTTTAGTAGGAAAATACTAACAATTTAGTCTTATAATTTAAAATTCGCACCAAAACGCTTGTCCGTGTCATGGCGTCGCTTGTGACGTCACGTCTGAGTAAACTAAACGTAAACACTAGGCGTTCATTGAATAATTTTGTTATTTTGTGTTATTAAATATGAATTAGAAAGTGTACAAGTGGTGTGCGGTCCCTCAGTATAAGAATACATCAATAAAAACTCCTAATAAGTTATTTGTGTTCGTTCCGCTTAAGAAAACCATACGGGACAAGTGGCTTAAACTTGCAAGGCAGGATTCAACAGCGATATTGCCTAGTACCTTTATTTTTGTGAAGATCACTTTGACGTAAGTTTTTATTTTGTTTTGCAGGAATTTTAAAATAGTATGTGGTATAATGATCTTGTTTGAGGTCTTAATTTAATAATAATAAATAAACTTTTTTGAGGTTAGGTTTCGTCTCGCGTTATCTTATTATGTATTTTATTCAAATTTCAGTTGCCAAATGATATGGAGAATTTATGGAATATCATTTGATGGGATCGGTGTCACAAGTCCGCATAAAACCTTAGTGAATCCTTGTTCCATCGTGACATGGTTATTTCACTTTCGATTCAATAAAACCAATAGACCTAACTCGGTGAAAACAAAGTTGAATCGTAAATAATACAGATAACCAGTGCTGCTAACGAAACAAGATGCTTGTATAGTCAACTCAGAGATGACGTCATTTGCTCTGATTGGTGTTCAGCCTATCATGGCAGATTGCCGTATTTCGTAGTTTTATTTTATTAAAATAAATATCAATCTCTCTATTAATAAAAAATAAATGCGTGTTTTGTATTCCATGACCTATCCATCCACCCATCACCAGCCTATAATAGTCCACTGCTGGACATAGGCCTCCCCTAATGAGCGCCATAGATGGATTATTGGTGATAACTAGTGGGGATTATGGGCAATAACCCCCACATAATGATGCCATGATCCAAGTTTTACTAAACAAATAAATAATTTTAGTGATTTTTAGTTACTGTAACCATGCCTAACGTTTTTTATGTATAAATTAATAAATACTTATACTTTAAAAACCCATTTTCCTTGTTGTAATTTAATTTTTATGTATATTTTTCAATTATCCGGATATCCGGATAGTAAGGCTCACTACTATCCGAATTATCCGGATACGAAAATTTTGCGGATAATGCAACCCCTATATATAATATTTTCAAAAAAGTTAGGGATCCGCATGAAAAATTCAATAATTGAACCGTGGGCTGTATATAAGTTAATTTTCAACTCCGCCGGATGTCCATTTCGTCTAAACTACTGAATATTTAACTTTGAAATTGATATATGGTAAAGTTCAGGACTTAATCTATCGATCATATGTTTCAAAAACACGATTCCATCAAATTTTCTCGATAGAAAAAAATCGCAAAGTTACCTCTTAATTTTTACTAAAACCTAAATTTCTCAATAAATAAGTACAGAAGTTCAGATCTTGACAATAAGCGTGGTAATAGAATTAAATTAAGTATAAATAAAAATGTTATATGTTTCGGTTTTTTCAAATAATGTCCTAATTAATAGGTAATAATAAGCTAAAACTTGATTTTTGGACGTGCGTTGCAATGCCCTGTCCCGCTCTTCAAATCATATGTCCAGCCTTTTCACACAGAGTTGAGGTTGTATGGGCCCTTAAGGTATCAGAAAGCGGGAACTTAATATTGGTTTGATTATTTTGTATGTTAATTAAATCACGTCGACGGACGGTTCTTATTAATTTGCGCCGTCTCTATGTAATGCTTACATATAAATTTTGCCCATATATGCATAAAATAGGTAAAAAAACGCGATAAATCCCCGTCAATTAGTTTTAGCAACAATACCTCCCATTCACTACTTTGTTCCACTTCGAGTCGTTCCTTAGGTACTAATTTTCAAACATAAATCACGATTCAAATATTGCATAAAGATTAAATATCTGTTTATTTTCAGACGGAACTCGGGCACGGTACGTTCGTGCGAGGTCTGGAGACCACAGCCACATACGACCCTAAAACCAAGGAGTTCGTACTGCACAGTCCCACCCTGACGGCTTACAAATGGTGGCCTGGAGGATGTAAGTACCAATAATACTTATTTATTTATTGCATTCATGTCCATAACAAGGTGTTACATTTTAAAAGGTAGAATCTACACGAACCCTGTAAGGCTGTTGCAACATTCAGAGTTCTTAGTTTGAAAATTTGATACATTATTCCCTTAGAGTAATAAGACGATTATTCCTTACTGCTATGAAGTTAGTAACAAAAAGGATTTGCCCTTCACTGTGTACTATTATGGAAAGTTTACGTTTTAGAGTAATATCATTAGGCCACGGCAAAAACAATTTTATTGGATAAATTATGAACTAGCTGGGTGCCCGCAGTTTCACCCGCGTAACTCGGGAGTTTATTTGTGGGATTTTCGGGATAAAAATATATGTTATTCCAGGTCATAAACTACATATCTGTGTACCAAGTTTCATCATAATCCGTTTTTGCGTGAAAGATTAATAAACATCTATACATACTTACAAACTTTCGCTTATATAATATTTTAATGCTGCCTAAATATTGCAATGAAAACAACTGAACTCTAATCTGTAGGTAATTCATATTCGATATCAAACATAACTATGAAATCAACATACAATCCTAATCAAAAGATACTTATAGCAAAGTAGCTAGGAACTATTGGTATTAAATTTAAAACATATTTGTGTATAATTCTAATAAATACAATTTATCTATAAAAATAATCCCGTTATCAAAATGGACCTGTTACTTAGTAAATTAATTCATTTAAATCATATTGATTATACTTATCTAAGTTCTTGATATTTGTTTTATCAGCAAATGACCTTCGATCGCAAGCCCCCTACAGGGGGCCCTTTGCCCCCAATATTAATAGACACTAGCTTGATACCTGGGTAAAACATATTTGTCACTAAATATTAATATTTAGTATTAATAAGTCACTTTAACAAAAAATTTAAAACAAAATCGTCTTTTTCGAAATGGAGCACTTGCATGTCTTTTCGATAACTCTCACGGTTTTAGACTTACCCATAGTAGCCCTGAAACAAACTCAAACTAAAATATCTGTGTTATTTATTACAGTATTAAAATTTCTTCAAAAATGTAGCAAAAACTCGACTTATGACGCAATTGTACATATTTGTACAGGTTCAATGATGTTCACTTAATTAGCATAAAATGTCATATAGTATTGAAATTGTCGTCCGTCATTTAATATTCCTTTAGCTAGCTAACAATAGCAGCTCTATAGTTCAGTTGGTAGGTATTATTTTCATAAAACCACCGTTTTAAACGCATACAAATCAGTATCGATAAACTTAATATTAACCAATTTGATCGTCTTGTCACTACATAGTCGCCTCCCGCTGTCTGAATGGATTTTGTGCGGAATTATAAATGGATAGAGTCATTCAAGAGTAGAGAATTCAATCCCGGGATCCCGAAGCCCGGGATCCCGGGATCCCGATCATGTTTTAGTCCCGAAATTTTCGGGATTAAATTCAATGAATCCCGGGATTTTCGGGACTGATATATTTTTTATATAAGTCAATAAAAATGTGCGTGAAACGCACTTACTTTAAAAGCTTCAGAACTAAATAGAAAACAGTATGAAAACTATAAATCCAGAAGCATATAAAAAAACTGATCTTTCTAAGATTATTAAACAATAAATTAATCTTTATGAGGCTAGTTCCACACGAGGTTATAATTTGGAGAAGACTTATGAAAATTTGCTTTCGGATGAAACGTTTGATGCGTTGTTTTTTCTCAGATTTTATTTTCGTGGCTTAAATAAGTAATTTATAGTTTCTGGTCTATTTGATTTAAAATATGAGTCCTATAAACATTAATCTCTTTTTCATAGTCTTTCTTATAGTATAATGGCGTTGTTTAGATAAACAAATCTGAAGAAATTGTTTTAAGTTTATTGAAAAATAAAATAAACAAACTGAGCAATAATTTATGAAACAAACTAGGCCCTTATAAAATATATAAGGGCCTAGTTTGTTTATTTTATCAGAAGAAATTATAATTTTGTATTGTTTTTGAACATTTAAGTAAAGTATTATTATAAAAAGTTGATTTTGATATGATTTACTTTCTATTTGTTACCAATTTTATTACCAATACAATCCCGGGACTATCCCGGGATTAACTGCTCATAATCCCGAAATCCCGGGATAAGAAAAGTCGACCGGGATTGAATCCTCTATTCAAGAGGAAGGTTTATATGTATCACATGGATTAGTATCACCATTGCACCCGTGCGAAGCCGGGGCGGGTCGCTAGTAAAATCTTAAAACGACTTAACCGCTTTTATTTATGTTTTTAACTGCCTTTAGTTTTTTAGGATTGATGCTAAAAGAAAGAGAATAACTTTTTATTGCCATCTCGGCATCATTATTGATAGAAAACTGAAAGAATTTTCAAAGTCGGTATATAAATTGACGGATGAATCGACGAAAATCGTAAAACGATACATACAGCCGAAAATAGAATACTTCAAGGCCACTTTATGGCATCGCATTACAAATACCTACAACATACTCGTAGGTCGTGAGAAAATAATACATTTACAACTGGTTTTACAGACCAAAGTTCACTTTGAGCTAAATAATACATTTAGAACTGGTTTTACAGACCAAAGTTCACTTTGAGCAAAATTACATCATCTTGCAAAGTTCGCCGAACTATTTCACAAAAAATCTGGCTTGAAGTTGATCCCTGAACCGTAAAGTTAAATTAACGGTGGTAACGTACAGTGCGCGTCACATATAAGTACCCCCCCTATCTCAATGTATGTGGGACACAATAGTTGTAATTTTTGGGAATTTCAGACTTTGAGTATTATTTTGGATCCTGAGCGGCAGCGTGACAATTTTTTCATGTGAAAATTTGTGATAAGTTACAAGGGAATTAGAATTCGTAAATATTTAGTAGACAAGGGGGGTACTTAATTCTGATGCGCACTGTACCTACCTACATGTAACTTACCAACTATCGTAAAGAATTTCAAGGCAACAATTAGAAGCAATTTCGAGTATACTGAATGAATAATCAGTTCCAAATTTTACCCTACTACCAATGAAGGAGGGTTATGGGTGTATGCTAGATACCTTTAGATTCGCATGAAAAATTCAATATTAGTTAAATACCCTTTGGAAGCCGGGGCGGACCGCTAGTTAATTACAAGTAGGTACCTGAAAGGTACCTACGTAGGTTTCTCTGAAGGATAGGCTTCGTAACGAATACATCCGACAGAGAACTAAAGTCATCGACATAGCCCACTGCCACTTAGTTTGCTGATTCTCTGCAGAGAAAAAATCAGCAAACTGAAGTGCAGTGGGCCGGCCATATTTAGCGAAGAACCAATAACTGCTGGGGTAAACGTGTTCTTGAGTGGAGATCTGCGAAATACTGCTGGCAGATGCTGGATGCGACAAGCTGAAGATAGGGCGCTATGACGCTCATTAGGGGAGGCCTATGTCCAGCAGTGGACTAATGTGGGCTGATGATGATGATGAGATTACCTACCTGAAAATTAAAAGCGTTATTGTTTTTGTAAAGGAACAATCGGAAAATATTCTTGTTACCAATCACATTTCATTTGATTTGGTACTTGGTTACTAATTAACAACAATATTAATAAAACATCTGTTATTTCGGACAAAAAATGTAGCTCAGTATTCAGTGTAGTCACAGAAATGTTTCTTTGTATTCTGAATTATTATACAAAGCATCTAGAAAAAAAATATACTAATTGCTATTGTGTTCTTTGAACCAGTGTTTTTTATCACATGAGTCTTATTTATAATAGTAATAAAACGCATAAAATTAAATAAATATGAAAACAACAGCCTTTGTATTCATTAATAGAAAAAAATATCTATATATGGTGTATTATTTTATTTGTGATAGAGTAGATCAAAAAATAACACTGATTTCTTCAGGATAGGGCTGGCCTATTAAGTTCAGTGGTAAAAATGCATGATAACTTTACTGTACAAAGGCAAAATAGGAATCCCGTATGTTTTGTGTCGTGGACCTGTGTCGGAGACCATGTTCAAGAGCTGCCGCCAAGCCGCCGCTCGTGCCGACAATTGTCGATCGGCGCCAGTCGGCAATCCGGCTCGAAGGACCATTTGGTTTTGTGTAATCTTCGATATATAATAAATAAAGGTAAATGAAACTAGTATTTCCAGGAGCTTCGAAGCGTGTATTTTTGACAGTGGCCGAGAGAGAGTGTAATGGCATGCGTAGACGCGGGGTCCCTTCTGACGTTCGGTGGTCGATCGGCGCCAGTCGGCAATTGTCGGCACGAGCGGCGGCTTGGCGGCAGCTCTTGAACATGGTCTCCGACACCTGTGTGGTTTTGCAACTTTAGCTGTCTTGCTTTCTATCTGAGGGTTAAAATAACACTCAATAAGAAGGAAAGCCAAACTGCCGAATTTTCTCAAAAACAAAATAAGAAAATTTCAAATTCAAACATTCCAGCTTCACCGTTTATTAAACTAAATTGCGCTTAAACCTGATCAACGTACGCTTCGCTCAACTCGTTCAAAATACTAAACTGCGTTTATTTTATGTTGATAGCTTTCAATTGTACTGTCAAATTAGATGTAAAACCACCTGTTTTCTTATCCGCAGTGGCCCACACAGCCAACTACTGCGTAGTAATGGCCCAACTGTACACCAACGGCAAATGCCATGGCATCCACTCGTTCATCGTTCAACTGAGGGATGAAGACACCCATATGCCACTCAAAGGCATCAAGATTGGCGAGATCGGTGCCAAGCTCGGCATGAATGGAACGAACAATGGTTTCCTGGGCTTTGATCAAGTTAGGATACCTAGGGAGCATATGCTGATGAAAAACTCTAAAGTTTTGGAGGTAAGGTTCAAATTATTACTGAAATATGTATATAATATATATATCATATAGAATATATATAGAATATCTCTTGCATTTATACATACTTATATTTAGCAAAGTTTGCGTACAATATAATTTCAATTTTACTTTTTATTTGGTAAAACAGGTAATTTTTAGAGATCAGATGAAATATTTATGTCTTATTTATCATTTGGGGGTTATGTGTAAATGTGTAATTATCATCATCAGCCTATAACAGTCCACTGCTGAACCTCTAGGCCTCCCCTAATGATTGGATTGGATAATGGGATTATGGGCAAAAACCCTTAAATTATCAATAAATGTAGGTATAATATCTACCACATATTCGTCGACCACTGAACCTATCAAACAACTGTCATCATCATCATCACCAGCCTATAATAGTCCACTGCTGGACATAGGCCTCCCCTAATGAGCGCCATAGATGGCATTATCATTTGGGGGTTAATGCCCATAATCCCCACGCTGGGCATGCGGGTTGGGGATCGCAGTTCGGTGGAGTTGTTCTACAGAGGGCGCTGCTGCCCGCCCCCCGGTGTGTTTCCCTTAGTCGCCTCTTACGACACCCACGGGAAGAGATGGGGTGGTGAAATTCTATGCCGGCACCACACGGCCCAAACAACTGTATCTCCACGCAATTGTATCACGTTTTTGACGCATTTAACCCTTTTCCAGGACGGTACGTACGTAAACTCACCCAGCTCCAAGCTTACGTACGGCACCATGATGTTCGTGCGAGTGGTGTTGGTACAAGATATGTGCAACTACATGTCTAAAGCGGTCACCATCGCGACGCGATACTCCGCCGTCAGGCATCAGTCGCAGCCGAAACCAGAGTAAATTTTTTATGATCTTTTTGGTTTGCTTGTGGTTTTACTAATGAGAATTACTGTCAAATTTTTCAAATTTCAGAATACTTATTTTCTATAGCATTAGAATAGACCTTACAGGACTCTTGGGCTTGTGTCATTTAGTTCAGTTAATAACTATTATCTCAAAAGTTTCGATTTGGGCGGACTTGGAAATATCAAAGTTCTTATGTCCTATACCTTACAGGGTTCTTGGACTTGTGTCATATAGTTCAGTTAATTACACTCTCTTACTTAGATATTTGTTATAGTGTTTAGACCCTGTGTGGGCTTAAAGGATATCTCTAGAGGCAATCTCTAAGAAATTAAATGATATCTTAAACATTTTCGATATGGGCTGACTAGAACCGGCGACTTCTGAGCCAAGGTAGTGGTTTCAAGTCGTAATAGATTTTTTTCGAAATTATTTAATTTCTCATATACTATTTTCATCACAAAGATCGTTTTTCTGAGTACTCTGTCAGTATTCAAAAAGCAGCTAATGCGGCAGTAAAAATAGCATGAGAAAAGATTAAAATGTTGTAAATTTGGTATAAGAGGTTCTTAAACTGACACTATTCATATTGTGACTATATCAAAGAGTCCCTTAAATGGACACATTCATATTATGTGTATGTCAAAAGTCCTTCCCAACTGATTATTTTTCCCCAGCGAACCAGAACCGCAGATCTTAGACTACGTGACGCAGCAACACAAGCTGTTCATCGGCATAGCGACCGTGCACGCGTTCAAACTGTCCGCAGACTGGATATGGAATATGTACAACAACGTCACTGCGGAGTTGGAAGCCGGCGATCTCGACAGACTGCCTGAGGTAAGGTGATCAGCTGATCTGGTCCTGGATGGTGGTCCTGATGATGATGATGATCATCATCATCATCATAACCTCTCCTAATGACATCATTAGTCCATATTTGCTGGACATAGGCCTCGCGAATCAGCTGACCACGTGGTCCTGGAAACATCATCATCAGCCCATATTCCACTGCTGGACGTAGGCCTTCCCTAATGAGCTCCATAGCGCTTGTCTTCAGCAGGATGAGATATCCTCGAATCTGGATGCGGCAATAAAGGAAAATTGGCCCTGGAATAAATAATCAGTCATTATCATGCTACGGCACCTGGTCTATTTATTCATTGAGTTTATCATTTTCATGTCTATATATTTCGCCACTCTATGAATCAATCTTGTGTGTCTATCTATCTAAACTTCAGTGGAATATGCAATTTTGTAGTTCTAAATTGTTATTGATCTCAGAATCTGAACGCTCCCTTGGTTTGTCTTGAATGCCCCAAGCTCTTAGCTTGGGGCTTGATAATGCTATGTTAAAGCGAAAGTAACAACTACAAAAAGCAAATACATATTATTCTAGCTACACGCCCTATCGTGCTGCCTGAAAGCAGTGACGACGGCGGACGCGGCTGTGTGCGTGGAGCGCTGCCGGCTCGCGTGCGGCGGCCACGGCTACATGCTGGCCTCCAACCTGCCGCTCACCTACGGACTGGTCACCGCCGCCTCCACCTACGAGGGTGAGAATACGGTGCTGCTGCTGCAGACCGCCAGGTGACTTCAACTTTTAATTTAATTTATTTTATTTTAATTTGGCACACAAAACAGAATACAATCAAATAATATACAGATAGAAAGACACGATTACAAAGACTAGACTGTATCCCTAAATATGTGTACACAGCATGTTCAAAGAGCAGTTCTATGTAAGAAAATACCTAACTGCGGGGTCTTGTAATACTGTGCTGATGCTGTAGACTGCCAGGTGAGTTCAACTGCCCTGCAGTTGAACTCACCTCACTCTTACAGCCGGTTCACACATGTCTCCGTTTTACTGTTCCGTTTTAACGTGTACGTAGTTTTTTCGTCGATGGCGTATGTGGTTGTAAGAGCGACTTCACACATGGCACAGTATTCTGTATACAGATCGACGAACAAAATCGAACAAAATACGTACACGATAAAACGGAACAGTAAAACGGAGACATGTGTGAACGGGCGGTTATAGTGGAGAAAAAAATCAATAACAATTTATTTCTAGTTCACGTTCTTTATTGGTAGCAATTTGGTTTCATGTTAAATATAATTTTATTATATTTTATTTTATAACTATTCATCATCATCAGACTATAATAGTCCACAGCTGGATCTCTAGGCCTCCCCTAATGAGCGCCATAGATGGCATTATTTATCATTTGGGGTTAGGAGCGAGCCATAAAAACACCGCACATTGACCTACAACTTTAATACAATTTCAAATTTTTACACATTTACACGTTGGATTAGGTATATTACTGAAGTTTTCATCCGGATCTCTAACCTTTTTTTAAATATTCTAATCCAAAATTTATCATTCATATCAGGTGACAGAATTTCCAAATCGGTCCAGTATTTTCGGAACTTATTAAGTTCAAACAACAATCAATCAATCAAATCCTTCTTTATAATTTATTTATTTATTTACAAACGTACATCTATTTTGACGGGAACACCCAATGCAATAGAGTACAAAATGTAACTTTAAATAGCATTACATAATATTACAGAAAAATAACACAAAATCATAGAGTCAACCTTAATTAAATTTACATTACATAATCATAATTATAAATTAGAAGTCATAATATCAGTTATAAGATAAGTAAAGTAGCCTCCTGTCGACAGATACCTGGTGAAAGCGTGGCAACAGGCGCAGGGCGGCAACAACCTCCCGCCCACGGTGTCGTACCTGACGGCGGTGGGCGCGGGCCGCCGCTCGCCGCCCTGGGACACCACCATCGAGGGGATCGTACACGGCTTCCAGAGAGTCGCCGCCGGGTTAGTAGCCATCACCACACACTGCAGTCTCACTACAGCCCACACTAGTCCACTGGACACAGACCTCACCGATTTTACGAAGAAGAATAACGCTTGTCCACTGGACACAGACCTAATAAACCCCACAGTTGCCTAAGGCATCACCACACACTTAGTCTTGTCCACTGGCCAATAAAGACACAGACCTCCGCAATAACGCTTGTCCATTGGACACAGACCTAATAAACCCCACAGTTACCTAAGGCATCACCACACACTTAGTCTTGTCCACTGGCCGATAGAGACACAGACCTCCGCAATAACGCTTGTGACACAGACCTAATAAACCCACAGTTACCTAAGGCATCACCACACACTTAGTCTTGTCCACTGGCCGATAAAGACACAGACCTCCGCAATAACGCTAGTCCACTGGACACAGACCTAATAAACCCACAGTTGCCTAAGGCATCACCACACACTTAGTCTTGTCCACTGGCCAATAAAGACACAGACCTCCGCAATAACGCTTGTCCATTGGACACAGACCTAATAAACCCCACAGTTACCTAAGGCATCACCACACACTTAGTCTTGTCCACTGGCCGATAGAGACACAGACCTCCGCATTTATTCTATCTAGTTATAATAATGTTATGTACATATTTGCAGTAAAATAGGCCTTTGCGTGGCGAATATCGAGAAGAGGCAGAAAGGAGGCATGTCGTATGAAGACGCCTGGAATATGACCTCGACCCAGCTCACTTCGGCTTCTGAGGTGTGTATTTGTTTCTTAAACCTTACATACACTACTTCTCTTACTTATTATAAATGCGAAAGTATCTCTGCCTGTCTATCTGTCCGTCTTTCACGTCTCAACTACTGAAATAATTTTGATGAAACTTGCTACAGATGTTATCTAGACCGGGAGATAAAAAGTATCATATTTATTTTTATTTTATTTTACAACTTTTAAGAAAACTTACAGCTAGGCTTTTACAATAAGGCGTTTTATTATAAAGTAACATGCATGAAGTATGCATGTGACGCTGTTGAAGGCTAATTACAAGTTTCCACTTTTAGGTATTTTTACATCATTGTATATGTCCTTCATATGATACTTTTTATGCAGGCAGGTGTCATGTTCCCGTGGGTAATACAAGTGATGTATAACCGAATCCTATTTTATTATTTATAACAAAATTAAAAACGTTAAAATCCAATAAAAAATACTACTCGAACCATTCGACTTCTACGCGGACGAAGTCGCGGGCAAAAGCTATTTGATTGTGAATTTCAGTGTTATGATTGTGATTAGTCTGAAATATTTATTTCATTATAATAAAACTAGCAGCACGATCATTATAAATTAAAAGCATAGAAACAGAAGGTTTCCCATAACTAAAGCTCTGCTTAGCTTGGGGCTAATAGGTGATGCTTGTATTAAATTGTAAATTAATGATTTATTTATTTATAGAAATGATTAAAAGCGTAATATTTATTTTCCAGTCGCATTGTCGCGCCTTCCTCCTCTTGACATACTACACGGAAACAGAGAAGATCATCCAGAAAGTGTCGCCCGAATTGAAGGAGGTTCTACTGCAGCTTGTAGACCTCTACGTGGTCTACTGGGCTTTGCAGTGCGTCGGCGATCTGCTCAGGGTAATAAGAACTTTAATGGAAATAAAGATCAATTTAGAAGAAGATTCTGCATGGGGTATATTAAATTCAGAACACTTACATACAGGCGGTTTGGTAATTGCAGTGAAATACTCGGAAAGAAGCTAGGTACTGCCCTTTCAAGGGCTGAGTTAAGGGTTGGATTCTTACGCCACGTTGCCTGACTTATCTATGCTATTTAGCTTTTAAATGGTTTGGAACTTTTAAGAGAAGATTCAAATACATAGTGAAAATGGTTACTAAATGTAGTAACTCGTTACACGAGTTTTCAATACTTCAATAATGTTACCCAACGTTTATATGTTGGATTTTTTTTATACAAATGCAAAGCCGGGCCATCTCACTAGTATATAATAAAACAGTGAGAACTCCAAGGCTAAAACCGTAATGCATGGAGGGATCAGGGCCTCACCTAGTTATGAGCCAGTTAGACCCACATTCTATCGAATATTTACTTAACTAAACCTAATTCTTGTACCCTTACAGTTTACTTCTATATCGGAGAGGGACATTGAAAAGCTGCAATTCTGGTATGAGGAACTGCTTACGAAGTTGCGCCCCAATGCGGTTGCCCTGGTCGACTCCTTCGATATTAGAGATGAGGTATGTGTTTCGGCCAATAGCGTAATTAGATAGTAGGTCACAGAGATTATTTCCTATCCTTTCCTTCTAGCAATTTGCCTATTGTGTTCTGTCTCCCTTCCACTATCCTACTTACCTGCCAACAAGAAAAAAAGGAAGATGGCGATTTCTAATTGAACCGAGCAACAACGTCTCCCGAGTGAATTATTGAAATTAACTGATAAATCAAATAAAAAGGGGTTCGAACCTAGTGCAAACATTAAAATAACTAATTAAAGTGAAACAACATTAAAAGTATATGTGTGTGTGATTTCTGCAAGCCGATCAACGACATCGTGCATTTGGAGCGGCAAGAAGACGCAAGGTTGGTTCCTTTACAATTTCTTTCCTGTGTCCTATATAATCTCTGTGGCTACAAAAATTTAAATCATAATTTATCAACAAATAATTCCTAAAACCAGCGCTTCAACATTTGGTCCTATCGATCAAGGATTCTCGTAGATTCATTACGATTTATAACAAGCACGCCATTTTGAATCATGTCTACTGACAAGAAAGAAATCGACAAATGCCTGCAAAAATTGCAGAATAAATTAGCTGCGTTGTTTGGTCGCTTGCAAAGCATATATGATTCTATCGAATTGTTGAATAATGACCCGATAAAAATTGATAACTTCTTAGCAGATGCCTTTACAATCGACATATTGCGTAGTGATTTTGCGATAGCTATGGAGGAAAGAAATAGCTTTCAAATATCGATAGTGGATGGACCCGTACCATCTTATAATTCGTTAATATCATTCGAGCAGCTGTACGCCAAAATAAAATATAAAGCTCATCAGTTAACGACCCAATTGACTGAGAATACTAGTCAGGGTTACGTAGGCAAATGTGAAAAATCTTCATCAATAAGATTACCGCGCCTCGAGCTATGTACATTTGAAGGCGATAGCGAGTCGTGGCCATTATTTTATGAGACTTATAAAGCTGCGGTTCATAATAACCCCGATCTTACTGACGGCGAAAAAATTCAATATTTAGTTGGTAGACTCAAAGGAAATGCTCTAAACCTTTGCAAAGGCATTTTACCTACTGCCGATAACTATAAAGTAATTTGGAATGCTTTAGTAAATAAGTACAACGATAAGCGTTTGTTGGCTGCCACATACTTTGATAAGTTGTTAAACTTACCGTCTGTGAATGAGAAAAATCCAATCCAGTTAGAAGATTTTATTGATAAATTCTCATCGCTGCATTCGGCATTAAAACAACTTAAGTTAGACAATCTTGAAGATTTTATCTTTGTGCATATTGCGTGCAAAAAGGTAGGTATAGAAACTGTAAAGTCATTTGAACAGAGATTTCATGAAACAAACAGTTCCGATATAAGCTGCGAAAAATTCATTAATTTCGTGCGTAATCAATCGCATATTTTGCAACGCGCATATAACCAGGCAAGTTCGTCGAACTCTTCGAAAGCAGTGAGCAGCAATCAGCCCCGTAAAACCCATAATACATCGCAGTCAGCAAGTTCAGGTTCTAAGTTGAATAACAATGCCAAAACTTTTTTAAATGTACAGGAAAATACTTGTATATGCTGTGGGAAGAGCGATCATACTCAATTGCCCCAATGTACTAAATTCCTGTCCATGGTCGCTAATGACCGATTTAAATTAGTGAAGGCTCATAAACTTTGTGTCAATTGTTTGAATAAATCCCACTCGGTTTCCGATTGTACGGAGACAAGTCGCTGTACTGAATGCACTCGAAGTCATAACAGTTTGTTACATTTCCCAAAAGCCAACAATAATAGCGGCCGTAATATAACGGCGACAACCATATCGGAGATTTCCCATTCGAATGTACCAGAGACCTCGAACAATGCCATATCGTTATGCGCGATTCGTGAATGCGTACTTAAGACGACTCCGGAACATAGTGTCGGGGGTTCGATTCCCATATCGTCGTCCGTTTTACTCGGAACTGCGCTTTGTAATACGCTGGACGGGGACGGTAATATAGTAGTGTTGCGCGCTTTAATAGACAGTGCTTCACAAACAGATTTAATTACTACCGAGTGCTGCAAACGTTTAAAAATAAAGTTACATGAGCCAAAATCTAAAAGTGTGTCGGGAGTAGGAGATATTAGTAATCCGATTGAAGGTGTTACTTGCCTTACAATACGTTCTCGTTTCGATGAATCGGTTAGGTTCAATATTCAGCCAGTGGTCGTGAATCGTATCACTAGCGAATTACCTACCGCGAACATAGACGTGGCGCGCCTGGATTATTTAAATAATATCCCCCTCGCGGACAACAATTATTACACCCCCGCGACTATTGACCTCATATTAGGAACGGACCTATTCGCACGAATAATAGGCCCGAAATCGATATCTCGCGAACCTGGAGAACCCGTCGCGATTGAAACCTCATTAGGTTACATCATAATCGGCAAGGCTCCAGTCATCAATCCAACTTGTAACATAGTTCGATCCTTTTGCTCAATAGAACACCCGTTTGATAATTGCGTGAGTAAGTTTTTTGAGTTGGAAGAGGTACCTAACGTGTCCAATTACTTAAGTAAGGACGAACAAGCATGTGAAAATTATTACTGCGAAACCACAGAACGTAAAGTGGATGGTAGGTACGTGGTGTCGTTACCCTTCAGTGAGAACCCGAGTTATCTAGGTGATTCCATGAGCTCAGCTAAAAATAGGTATTTATCCTTGGAGCGTAGATTGTTATCTAATCCTTCCATTAAAGAGGAATATGACAAAGTATTCAAAGAGTACCTACAGTTAAATTATATGCATTCAGTAGGCACGGAGTCCGAAATAGGTAATACGAGTGATCAGTACGTCATTCCGCACCATGCCGTTTTGCGTCAAGATAAAAGCACCACTAAATTGCGAGTAGTTTTAAATGCAAGTAATAAAACATCATCCGGTAAATCGCTTAATGATTTGTTACATACCGGGCAAAACTTACAAAATGATTTGTTTCAAATAATATTACGCTTTCGTTTATTACCCGTGGCGATAAGCGCTGACATTAGACAAATGTATTTACGCGTTTTAATGAACGAAAATTCAACGAAATATTTAAGATTGCTGTATAGGTTCGATTGCAATGATCCTATTACTGTTTTTGAGATGTCTAGGGTGGCATTCGGTCTTTGCTGTAGTACCTACTTAGCTATACGAACTGTGAGACAGCTCGCCTCAGACGAGCGTGAGCGCTTTCCCGCTGCTGCTGCGTTAGCGGAAAAGGACTTGTTTATGGACGATCTTGCTACAAGTTGTTTATCAGTTTCTCAAGGCGTTGAAATTTCTAGTCAGCTGATCGAGTTGTTTGCGGCTGGAGGTTTTGAGCTCGTAAAATTCTCAAGCAATTCGCCTGAGGTCATGTCGAACATTCCCGCTACTCATCGTGTATCCGATGCAGTCGAGTTTAGTCCGGACAGTTACCTAAAAATACTTGGTCTGTTTTGGTTGCCATCTGAAGATGTTTTCACTTTCAGCGTCGATATTGAGCCTCGCGAATGTACAAAGCGAAATATTCTGTCAACCATTGCTCGATTATGGGATTTGATGGGATTTATCGCTCCGGTAACATTGTTATCAAAATTAATAATAAAATCTTTGTGGGAAGATAACGTAGGTTGGGATGAAATTCCCCCACCTAATGTTGTTTCTTTGTGGCAGACAATTGAATCGGAGTTGCCTTTATTTCAAAGCTTAAAATTACCTAGGCATGTAGGTGTGAATGATAACTGCACCGTAACAATAGTAGGTTTCGCAGACGCGTCGGAACGCGCTTATGGTGGCGTTGTATATCTACATGTGTACCTACCGAAAGAAAATCGATCCATAATAAACATTGTTTGTGCTAAGTCGAAAGTTGCACCTTCTAAAACCGTTATCACCTTAGCCAGGATGGAACTGTGTGCTAATGTCATTTTGGCTCGATTAATGAGGGTTGTTGTCGATTCTTACAGCACTCGCTGTCAAATAGCCAATGTTTATGCGTTTACAGATAGTACGGTAGCTTTGGCCTGGATACATTCGTGTCCCACGCGGTGGCAGACTTTCGTCGCTAATAGGATTTCTAAAATTCACAATGAATTAAATCCGCGACACTTTCATCATATTCGTGGTAAAGAAAATCCAGCAGATTGCTTATCTCGAGGCCTCACTCCCTCGCAGTTACTGGAACACCCGCTATGGTTCCATGGCCCCCAGTTTTGTAAAATGCCAGCGTCTGAATGGCCTGTGCATAAGTTTGACCCGACTGACTTGGAAACCGAAATACCGGAAGTAAAGGTCAATGTTTTAGCGAACTCCGCTTATAAACCTGCCGTAATACCGATCTTCTACGAACTTGCATCTAGGGTTTCATCGTGGTCGAAGCTACTTCGAATAATTATCTATGTACTTAGATTTGTGAAAAAATTGCCTCGTAAGTTTTCGGTTTCTCATTTGTATATTGCCGAAAATTATGTAATAAAAGACTTGCAAAAGGTTCATTTTGCTGATGAAATAAAATGCTTTGAGGCTGGTAATAAATTACCTCCAGCTTTTCTCAAACTCAATGCCTTTATAAAAGAAGATTTGATAAGAGTCGGCGGCCGATTAACTCATTCGGAGCTTGATTATGATAGCCGTCACCCAATATTGCTGCCTCGCAAGGACCATATCGTTAATCTAATAATAGATTGTTATCACCGAAAGTACCTACACGCCGGTCCTCAATTGCTTATGTCTTTATTAAGACAAAGGTTTTGGATATTAGCTGCTCGTAGTATAGTACGGCAACGTGTGCAAAAATGTAACATATGTTTTAAAGTAAATCCTCGTAACCCGGAACCGTTTTTCGGGGAACTGCCAGGTTTTAGAGTAAAGGAATCTAAACCATTCTGTCACACTTCAATGGATTTTGGTGGACCTATATATGTAGTACCTCAACGTCGCCGAGGAGTTCACAGCATAAAAACATATATATGTTTATTCGTTTGCTTAGTAACTAAAGCGGTACATCTCGAGTTAGCATGCGATTTAAGTACCGAGTCGTTTTTAAACTGTTTGAAAAGGTTTATCTCACGTCGAGGGCCAGTAGCTATTCTTTATTCAGATAATGGTACTAATTTTGTTGGAGCTAAATCTTATCTAGATAACATGTACCAGTTATTGGACTCTGAAGAATATAAAGACAAATTTGCGAACTTAGCCCGCGACAATAGAATTGAAATTAAATTTTTTCCCCCATCCAGTCCTCACTTTAACGGGTTGGCTGAAAGCAACGTTAAAAGTGTTAAAAATCATTTAAAGAAAATAGTAGGAAATCAACTTCTTACTACGGAGGAAATGACAACAGTACTCGCGCAAATTGAGGCACTTTTAAATTCACGGCCGCTGTCGGTGCTGAGTAGCGACCCAGCCGAGCCAATGGCTCTGACTCCCGCGCATTTTCTGGTCATGACACCGCTAAAATCTCTTCCTTCCGAAGACTTGTCAAATACAACGGGGTCTCTTCTCCAACGCAAACGCGTCGTAGATCAAATAGTACAAACTTTTTGGAAGCGTTGGAAGGTAGAGTATCTTAATACTCTGCAATCTCGTAGTAAGTGGCTAACACGTACGGAGCCCATTCAGGTAGGCACGGTTGTTTTGCTAAAATCGGAAAACAGCGCTTGCCTTGATTGGCCACTAGGCGTCATAGAACGTACTTATTGCGGGAAGGACGGGATTATCCGCGTAGTAGATGTTCGCACTAAATCGGGCGTCTACAAAAGACCGTTGGTGAAGGTTTTTCCTTTGCCTACTCAGTAAATTATAAATATTATTATCATACAGTCCACTCGCTATCGATTTAATTAAGTAAATTCAATATAATTAAAGTTTAAAGTAAATAATTTGTAGTATGTTTGTTTTGAAAGTTTATTCTAGTGAACGTAAGATTAATAGTGAAATTAATAAATTATTGAAAATTGGGAAATAGGTGTCTTGAAGGATATTGCATCCTGTCAAACCCGGGGGTGATGTTTCGGCCAATAGCGTAATTAGATAGTAGGTCACAGAGATTATTTCCTATCCTTTCCTTCTAGCAATTTGCCTATTGTGTTCTGTCTCCCTTCCACTATCCTACTTACCTGCCAACAAGAAAAAAAGGAAGATGGCGATTTCTAATTGAACCGAGCAACAACGTCTCCCGAGTGAATTATTGAAATTAACTGATAAATCAAATAAAAAGGGGTTCGAACCTAGTGCAAACATTAAAATAACTAATTAAAGTGAAACAACATTAAAAGTATATGTGTGTGTGATTTCTGCAAGCCGATCAACGACATCGTGCATTTGGAGCGGCAAGAAGACGCAAGGTTGGTTCCTTTACAATTTCTTTCCTGTGTCCTATATAATCTCTGTGGCTACAAAAATTTAAATCATAATTTATCAACAAATAATTCCTAAAACCAGCGCTTCAACAGTATGTACTGTTATTAACTGAACTACCCTGGTCGTTAATAGTTTGAGGTAACATTTAGTAAGGTCTCGTTTTTAAATATTAAATATCTTTATTGATAAAAATTCAGTATTATTTTCATTCAGCCGCTTCATTAGGCCGTGTGGTGTCGGCATAGAATTTCACCACCCCAACTCTTCCCGTGGGTGTCGTAAGAGGCGACTAAGGGAAACACACCGGGGGGCGGGCAGCAGCGCCTTCTGCAGAACAACTCCACCGAACTGCGATCCCCAACCCGCATGCCCAGCGTGGGGATTATGGGCAATAACCCCCAAATAATGATGCCATCTATGGCGCTCATTAGGGGAGGCCTATGTCCAGCAGTGGACTATTATAGGCTGGTGATGATGATGATGATTATTTTCATTATAAAATAATAATTTATTTATACCTAAACAACAGAAACAAATAAGAACTATTATTTAAAATATATTGGCCATTCAAGTATACTACAATTAAATAAGTAAATTTACAACTTAATAAATTAATAAAACTTTATAAACTTTCGCGATTAATTAAAATATTAAAGACTTGATCGGGTATTTATCGCGTACCTTTTGTTTTATTGTCCCCTACGTTTCCATCGTGTTCCAGCGGTCGATAAATAGTAATTTATTATTAAAATAGTAATAGTAATTTATTATTAAATCAGTAATAGTAATTTATTATTAAATAAGAAATAGTAATTTATTATAACTTAGTAATAGTAATTTATTACTAAATTAGTAATTTGTATTTTCTCCTCTAGATCCTGCACTCTGCCCTCGGCGCATACGACGGCCGCGTGTACGAGAGACTAATGGAAGACGCACAGAAGAGTCCACTCAACGCTGAACCTGTCAACAAGACCTTCCATCAATATCTGAAGCCACTGATGCAAGGAAAACTGTGATATAACCGTACAATATGATTGTGACATAGAAGTTTAGAGAGGAATAATGTTACGCGCTTAGTAACTAAAGATAATCGATGAGGCATTTTGTAAAGGATTTAAAATCCTGTTTTTATATAAGAAATCAATAGATGACGAATATTTCGCGGATAGGTCAGTGTGGTGTCATGTCAGAATAGGTATGGTCTATGTACATTTATGTTATATTTATGTATGAGTCCCAAGTGGACTGTACGCTGCTGCCATCGATGTCCCAAATAAAAAGTTCTCCCTCGTTCGGTTTGATTGAACTGATTCGACATGATTACGGAAACGGGTTATTCCATCACTGCGTTCCAAACTCACACACACTTCAGGGAAACTTTACAAATGTGCTCTAAGATGAACGCCCTACTGTTAGAGCGCATCCATGGACAAAAATACTTACCTTGTGTATGTTTTAAAGGAGGAGGAGGATATAACTCAGTTTTTAAGACTAAAGGAGTTCAAGGCGATGGTTTCGATCTTTTTCTAGTATTTTTTATGGCGCGCACTGTATTTTATCGGCATTCAATGGCAAATGCCAAATACATCAGGGGCTAAGAATGTTAGAACTCATGTATATCGACTTTGTAAGAGTGTTAAAGAAGCTAATTAAGTATTTTTAAGTATGTAGTGATTCTGTATAGCTTTAGATAAAAGTGACAAATGGAAATTACAAATAAATGATTTGGTGGAGGGTGGTGAAATAATCGTATTCCTTGACGATTTATGACAGTATTTTCATAAGAGATTGCCTAATTGAGATTTTTGTACGAAATGGTATCAAATTATATCTGAATATATTTTATATTTCGTTAAAAATTTGTTTTCATTCAATAAAGTTCTCCTTACTTTTTAATAGCTTAAATCGAATTCGATTAATGAAAGTCCAATACATAGAGTAAAAACACGTTGTTATCACAAAAGGTCCTCACAGGTCCAATGGCTTCTAATACCTAAGATCAACAGTTCCGACCTCAACCAATGATGTTCAATTCTTTGGATTCTTTGGCTAAACTAAGTGAGGTTTTTCGCTAAATTACATAAAGTTGCAAGTAGTTTCAGCGATACTTAGTTGTGCGTTCTCTGCTTTTAGTATGACGACTCCCCTAAAGATACAATAGTATCTACAAGACGCTCTTTAGAAAAGGTGATTTAGTTCGTCCAGGGCTAAGAATCGCCCTTGCCTCCTTTATTTGGCTCCAACTTTGGTTCTAGCATAGACAAACAAAACACAATAGACTGCTAATAGAGAACAAAATTTTGTAACTCAAAATAAATAAAAACTCAAAATAATAAAAAAAAAATTGTGTTTTGTTTGTCTATGGTTCTAGATACTCAAAGGGCTCCAATGACTGACGTTCTGGTAAAATAGCTGAGAATTTAGTTTAGTGGTGAAATAGCTGTATGTTTGTTATTGTTTCCTGTTTTGTTTATTTTGAAAATAATTGAGAAAATTATTTCACCAAAGAAAGTATTTATTTTGCTCATTTTTGCATGATACGAGGTTTTCGTTTCCTTGTGCTTTAGTAATGGCAAAAATCACAAACTTATGTCGTGCTTGTCTTACAACCAAGGAATCATTTACATTCGTTCTGTGCGACAATGTATCAGCCGATAATTACTTTTTCTGCACATCGATTGAGGTAAATAACTCTTTTTTAGACTCTAAAAAGTTTATAAATATGAAGAAAATACTACAGTCCCTGTCTAATCTTTTTAGTGAGCCTTCATCGTATTTCGATGAGCATAAGATTATTTGGATTGGAGTTACGATGACCATAACTCATATATTTTTGGTTATGCTCCATCATTTTGTTTTTCAGATCCATGAGAATGAAGACCTGCCTAAAACACTATGCAATAGATGCTATGAGTTATTGGAGAGGTACGCAGACTTTAAAAGGACCTGTATTCAGTCTCAGCACACTTTGTTTGAACTCCAAAATACTTTGAGAGCGGAGAATAACCAAGATGTTGCTGAGGATAAGGATACTAAAGACTATTATGTAAATGTGAAGATAGAAAATGAAACAAATGAATTTCCAGGTCAGAATTTGTAAATCTATAACCAAACTAGGCCTTAAGGCACTTCTAACCAAAACTTAATGTAAACTATTTATTACCTGAATGAATAAAAAAAAAATATAATATAATTATAAACCTATTTAACTGAATAAGAAATAAATAACCTGATTCCATTGTCTGATCTTTTATTATTTGCTCATATTATGAGCAAAGAAAACTTCAGCTCAAACAAATTCGTATGTTTCCAGATTGCATAGATGCAACAGATTTTTTAGGAGAAAATAATGAGTCAACTAATAAACCTAAAAGAAAACTAAAAAAAAGAAAAAGGTAATTTTCATTTCAACACTAAGTAATATCCCATTAATTTTAAACAGTTCAACAATTAAACATTGATTGCTATTTCAGGAATGGCAAAGAAAAACTTACCGGCCGGATTAAGAAAAAACTTATCGTAAGAGAGCATTTCAAGTTCACATGTGAAGTTTGCAATAAAAAGTTTAAATATGAAGAAAGGTTTGAAGCGCACAAACTTTTCCACCAAGGTAAAACTGTGAGTACCTACTTATTTGAGCTAAGTGTATAGTAAGTCCTTGGAAAATAAGCTCATGATAACTGCTAAGATAGCACACTGCTTCGGGCTCATAAAATTTTTTCTTGTAACTCTATAGGCTAACAAGCATCTTGCCGCAGCTTATAACTGGATAAACCATAAGACTACAAGAGCACTGCTGCCTATCACTAAAATCCTTTTCTTTTGTAGTTGTTGCTCAGGGGGTATTATTATTTTGAAATACTCTCAACAGATTCAGATTCAATAACTTTATTTCTTTAGGCTTACAAAATAAGCACTTGATATCCGCTTGAATTTCATAAAGTAAACATTTCAGCCTATAATAAACTGCACAAAATGCTCTAAAACCTTCATGACTTGGAGTGGTCTACAACGGCACACAGACAGCGAGCACACACAGGTCAAGCTAGATTCCCTCAAATGTGGTAAATGCGGGAAAATCTTCAAGAACCGGCAAACATTGAAGATACATGAGAAACTGCATGAGGATGGAGATAAGAGTCTGTATGTCTGTGATGTGTGTGGGAAGAATTTCTCTACGCCATTCACATTGAAAGTAAGTTTCTTTCTATTCCTAGTAAACATTATGAGAATGAGAAAATCTTTAAAATCGTCATATTTATATATATATTTAAATCTATATCTGGCCCCTGGCCAGGTTGGATGACCAACTGCGAAAGATTGCAGGCAGATGCTGCATGCGACAAGCTAAAGACAGGACTCTATGGCTCTATAAAGGCAAGCCTATGCCTGTCATAGGTAATAAGTATGTTTTTTAATCATTATATTAAAGAACTCTGTCTAGATAAACCTAAATTTAGGATTTAAGACTACTTACCATAAAAATCTCGTTTCTTATCAATAAACACTATCTTTCTATCGACTAACATGGGCTGATAATTATGTTACTTACACCCATGTTACTTACACCTATGTTACTTACACCTATGTTACTTACACCCATGTTACTTACACCTATGTTACTTACACCCATGTTACTTACACCCATGTTACTTACTGTTCCCAGGGTCACCTCCAGATCCACAACGAGGACCGCGAGCGCAGCCACCCGTGCGAGCACTGCGGCAAGAAGTTCTTCACGCACGGCATGCTGCTGACGCACGCGGCGCGGCTGCACGCCGGCCGGCGGTACATCTGTCAGATATGCAGCTACCCCTTCACGGACAAGTATAACCTGTCCAAACATTTGCTGATACATCAGGTATGTAAGTGAATAATGTATTTCTTTCTTTCGGTGCGGCGTTACGGTGCACGTGATAAAAACGCTTATTAACACAACCTTTTGGTACAAAACGCTTTGACGCGGTGAATATGCTGCTGATCTTAATCATAAATCTAAAATCTATAAAAATATAGTGACTTAAAATAGTATAAAACTATGATCAAAAGTTTTATATTATTTTTTAAGTCACTATATTTTATTTTATTGTAACAACATAAATAATAGTTTCTAGCAAATGACATCACCACTTGTTCCAGGGAGTAAAGAACTTCAAGTGCGATATCTGCCAGAAAACCTTCGGAACCCACTCTACCCTAGTGATCCACAAACGCATTCACTCGGGCGAACGGCCGTTTGCTTGCAGCTACTGTCCGAAGGCGTTTATATCCAAGAACAGATTAGTGGACCACCATAGAATACACACAGGTTCCTATATTAAGTTTTTACTTTCGGTAGGTACTAATATTATAAAAAGGAAGGATTTGGTTTAACCGATTCAGTGCGGCTGTAGATTTTTCAAACTATAGCGCCTGGCGGCGAACAAATTTTTCGTGGCTCCTCTGAGGCGCCAGGGACTTTCTTGGCTCCTCTCGTGCGCCACCCGCCATGAAGTGTAACTTATCGCTTTTTTTTCGGTTTCCACTTGTTATTGTTGTAGTCGCAACCCAACATCGAAAGCGAGCGGTTATAAAAGTTCGTTTTAAGTGTTTCCATGTGATTACATACGTGTTTTTAACCGAAATGGAAGGTAAGTGACTTAATTAATCAGGTGTCGTAAACCTTTGGTATATGTTTGGCTGAATCCATGATTTGTGTTTATTAAATATCGAAATATTTCCGTGCTAGTCGTGTAAATCGCAAAATCACTCAATAGGTTAAACACGATACGAGTAGTTGGCTCATCTTTGATACATTATGAAATACCTATAGATTAATACCTTAATAATATATTATGATTTATTTTAGGATTTTCTAGAAAAAGAAAATTCATTCCTGAATCACAGATAGAAACGCAGTGTGATGATGACGACTTCGAACAGAATTCCCAGACTTTTGATGATTGGGATCTTAATCGAGAATGTCAAGAAATTGTAAATGATAAAGAAAATATCTGTAAGAATTGTGCAATTTTCTAGATAATTAGTAAAAAATATACAGTCGAATTGAGAGCCTCTTTTTTTTGAAGTCGGTAAAATATCTAATAGAGTTTCATTCGTAATCTAAATCAAAATTAGTAGTGTCACTATCCTCAATTTTTTTTTATAGCCAGTTACCAATACGTTAGTTAATTGTAAGTAGGTACTTTTATTTTTATTCACAACAAATGATTCGGTTTCCGTATCATACCTAATGAATGATTTTTATATTGAAAAGGTTTACGACTCCTGAAGTATGCGTTTTCATGCAATATCCCGAAACTAACACTGGAATCGTAATCTGCGTGACAAATAAGGACACTTTCATTTACGGATAACCACTGAAAAATGGTGTTTTATCAGAGTTTTACAGGTAAACATTTTGGCTCCTCTCGGGCGCCATACGCCATTCACAGAAAATACATAGGGCACCTCTAGGGCGCCATCCGCACGGAATCGGTTAATGGATTTAAAAACTACATAGGCGATAGAATATTTTCAAAAAAGGAATGCGTATGAATACTTCAATAATGTAACCATACCAGTCTTTGTATGTGTGTTGGTGTAAAAGTTTTTGCGAAATATTAACACCCGAATGAATTTCGGTGGCTAGTAAATTATGAACGGGTTCAGATAATTTTTTATTTCTATTTATAATACATGGTACAAGTTGGTATATTAATCATTGTAGATAACATTCTTCGAAGCTATACCTTTATCTACCTATAATAAAACCTAAAACAATCTGATGAATATCCGACTATTGAAAAACATTGGTGAACAAACATCTCATGAGCCAACAATGTTTTACTTGTTTTACACACGTGGTGAAAGAATTTTTCAAATCGGTTCAGTAGTTTCGGAGCCTATTTATTCCAAACAAGCAATCAAATCTTTCCTCTTCATAATATTAGTATAGACAAGGTACAAGTTTATTCGCAGTATTTCTGCTCAGTCTAAACCTTTTTCCCCTGTCTTAGGTGAGCGGCCGTTCCGTTGCAGTGTTTGCAGTCAAGCGTTCACGCAACATGGATCTTTGAGACGGCATATGAAGATACATACTAAAGCTCCTATGATTATGTAGTTAATATAAAAATATTTTATACGAATAAACCTTTAATCACTTTTGACCTCTGTGGCGCGGTGGGCGAAGGTCCGCCCAAGTTGCTGGTTCGATTCCCGCATCGGGACAAATATTATTACGGTCTGGGTGTTGGTCGTTTTCTATGTATAATAAAATATATGTAATAATATTGTATTACGTATGTCTGTCAGTCATCTAGTGTACCCATAACACAAGCTCTGCTTAGCTTGGGACTAGATGATGTTGTGTGGACTGTCCGGTATTATTTATTATCTATTACTATGTTTTAAAGATCTAAGTAAGCATAAATAGGGACAGACGGACGGCGGGAAGCGACTTAGTTATATACACTGTAGTGATATTGGTACAACATAGGTAATATTTAAAATCGTGTTAAATGAAATAATAACACTTTATTACAAAATAAAATGTATGATTTAATATGAACTTTCTCTTTTTTTATGATAATTGACATGGATTTGATTCGCATTAAACAAGAAATTCTTACAGTATTAATATCACATGATCTAGGTACTTACTCTTACATCATAAACTTAAAAAATATTTACTTGATTATAACTAATTTTAGTTACATGGAGTTTTACTGCTTTTAAAACCCATAGGGTTTTATCCCGACCTTCATGTTCCAGCTACTGCGATCTCTGTAACGCAGTTGAATCGTCGGCTTTTAACACTAAGTAATGGATATATTCTATGTTTATGTGGATAGGAAATGAAGACATAAAATAGTATTGTTCAAGATTTTTTAACATATTGAACCCTATATCAAAGTAACAAAGAAACTCGCGAATGCTTGCACGCATCATTTTCATATGTCCCTTATTTTGAAGTTTTGAAGTGATAGTCAATAATGCAGCCAAAATCTTTGAATAATTTCTAGGATTGCTATCAATAAACCTTGATTCTACACTGTCGGCTGGACATCAGCACTACAGATCATGCCACCCCCCCCCCCCCCCCAACCCCCAAACAAGAGGGATTATGCCATCATCACCATGTATCATCGGTGATTGCAGTAGAGGTGTTAAAAATACAGAAGGCAGCTTCTATCCCCTCCTCTCACTCATCACATCATCACTGTCCATGAACAATTGTTTTATTCTAGAAACATCTCGACACAATGTACAGTGCGCGTCACATATAAGTACCACCCCTATCTCAATGTATGTGGGACACAATAGTTGTTATTGTTGCGAATTTCAGACTTTGAGTATTATGGAAGGGCGGTTTGATCCTGAGCGGCGGCGTGATAAATTTTTGCATGTGAAAAATTGTGACAAGTTACAAGGGAATTAGAAGTAGTCGAAAATAGTTTTGTTACAATGTTTAATTCTGACGCGCACTGTACATCTTCAAATATTCGTCAGTTTTTTCAGGGTTGTCCTGTTAATCATGAAATTCTAGATTCGTTTCTCGCTTTACATTATTCCTTTCTCTTATAATATTATGTTTATCTGTTATATTTTTCTGTGCAATAAAGTGTTTGTTTTGTATTGTATTCCATAGACTTCTGTTATTATAGTGCGTATGCCCTCGCACTCGGGGTAATTTCCATCTATTTTCTCTATCTTGGTGTGCAATAAAGTATTTGTATTGTATTCCATACACTTAACTGGCACTCAATCAGCGTAACTTATAGCAGCTTGCGACGGCTCGTCGTTCTTGTGGCTCTTCATGTGGCGGTTTAGCGCGCACTTCTGTATAAAGGCTTGTGCACACAGCTTACACTTGTGAGGCTTCTCGCCCGTGTGTATCATGC
This sequence comes from Eupithecia pulchellata, assembly GCA_963931895.1. Lineage (NCBI taxonomy): Eukaryota > Metazoa > Arthropoda > Insecta > Lepidoptera > Geometridae > Eupithecia > Eupithecia pulchellata. The sequence continues at coordinate 1,948,157 of OZ007521.1, read as the reverse complement.
GGTGATTGCGCATGTCTTTGTGCGCCATGAAGCGTTTCGGGCATATGTCGCAGGCGTAGGGACGTTCACCTGAAAATAATAGTGTTAGTAAAATAACATTTCTATGACCTTGTCTAAGTGCTTATTTTGTAAGCATAAAGAAATAAAGTTATTGAATCTGAATCTGAAACCTGACTATGTATACTTGGTCCTTTGGAAGTGACAGTGTTAATAAAATAAATGTCTATGATCTTGGGCCGTATATAATCGGTCCTTTGGAAGGCATGTGTGGGAACGTAGTTAACAGCACATAGGCCCTTTATGAGAGTTGATATAGAGGCCGCGGGTTTTGTTCTCGGCTGCAAAATATGCACATACCCGATGATGATATCCGCCAGGTGGAAATACATTATTATTACGCGTGTATTGTATTTACTACATATATCATTTCCCCCACCCCAGATGTACTAGATACCCATAACACAAGCTTTGCTTTGAGGTTAGCTAGATAAAGCTGTGTAGATGCCCAGCTTTATTTATTGAATTTGATTGTTAAGTGAAAATATGTTATACATAATAATAGTTTTTTTAAATTATGTCAATTAGAAAAAGTAAATGTACATGTTTCTGCTCATGAATTGCACGCACTTTTCCAGGATAACAGTAGCCCTGTATTATCCAGGATTATTATCAATAATATCTGCCAAATTTCATTAAAATCTGTTCAGCCATTTCGAGCTTGAACAGGGACATGATTACTTTAGAATTTATAACATAAATAGTATGAAAGCATGAATTTTATAGAAAATTTAAACTCTTTTAGAACAGAAAAGTATCATTATTTCTTTAGGTTTCATTGTAGACTTTCTATAAATTCTAACAGTTGATTAGTTCACTTTGCAAAATGTTGAATTCTTGTTCAGTTCGCAAATTATTCAATGGTCTAAATGCTTAATTATCAAAACGTACCTGTGTGTCCCCTCATATGGACTATTTTGAAACTCTTCGTTTTGAAGGACTTATCACATAATTCGCATTGGAACGGCTTGTCGTTAGAATGAGAGCGCATGTGTTTGAAGAGGTCGCTCTGGAAACAGAAAAATTCTTCTTCATACAAGCTTTTGTTATTTTGCCATTTACATTACAATTTTTTTTTTAGTTTCGAGATCGGTTTTGAAATTCTTATGGTCTTTTTAGGGTTTTGCCATCGGTTGCAAAACCCTTATGAAATCGCTTTGGGTCTGTTTTGTGTTTTGAATCCTTAATATCTCAGAAACTACTGCAGCTATTGACTTGAAATTTGAAATAATAATACATTTTGTGCGCCCGCACATATAAATAAAAATAAATGAAAAATCAAACTGAAGATTTTCCATACAAATTTTGAAATCAAAATTTTAAATGGGCCGTACAAAGTCAAAATTGGTATCAAATGAAAGGTACTCGTTTGTAGATTTCAAAATAGTTATTGAAATTTTGGTAGATTTTATACTTTTTAAAATATTTTGAAAAAGGTCAAAAAAATGACCATTCCCCCCCCCCCTATCTCCGAAGATTGCAGAGTGATCGACATGATATGCAAGTGTTTGTAGATATGGATCTATATTTTACAGGAAAAATAATGAGAAGTCTGTAATACTTTTTGAAATATGGTCAAAAAAGGGCGGGAAAAATTTCTGAAGGGGTGACTACCCCACCGAGTTGGGTATCAAATAAAAGGTATTGGTTTGTACATTCCAATACAGTTTTTGAAATTTCGATAGATTTTACACTTTATGATATATTTTGAAAAAGGTCGAAAAATTGACCGGTACCCCCCCTCTATCTCCGAAGATTGCAGAGCGATCGATGTGATATGTACCAAGTGTTTGTAGATATGAATCTATATTTTACAGGAAAAATATAGAGAAGTCTGTAGAAGTAATACTTTTTGAAATATGGTCAAAAAGGGGGGGGATAATTTTCTAAAGGGGAGACTACCCCCCCAAGTGGGGTATCAAATGAAAGGTATCAATTTGCATGAAATTTTGATAAGTTTTATACTTTTCGAAATATTTTGAAAAAGGTCGAAAAATTGACCATTCCCCCCCCCCCTCCTTATCTCCGAAGATTGCAGAGTGATTGATGTAAAATGTACTATGCGTTTGTAGATATAGATCTATATTTTACAGGAAAAATATAGAGAAGTCTGTAAATATAATACTTTTTGAAATATGGTCAAGAAACTAATTTTCATACAATGGGGGCTATTTCATTAAGAGTAATATCAAATCAAAGGTATGGATTTCGACAATTCAAAACAGGTTTTGAAAATCGTCTAAGTTTCATACTTAGTGAAATAGGTTGAAAAAAGTCGAAAAAAAATTGTAGGTACCAGCCCACTTACCTACCCACTATACTATACTATCTCTGTAGTAACTGTTATAGTAGTTCCACAGCGCACCAAAACCGTTGTTCTCAAAATTTTTGAGAAGAGATTTGTATCCTAGATAATCCACACAGTATAATTTACCCACAAGCTAAGCAGAGCTTGTGTTATTACTACGATAGCTTTTATACTTAATAAAGTATAAGTATCACATTACATGATTTATTTTTGTGTACAGAAAAGGACAAGAACACCCGAACAAATAATCTGAATATCCTACAAATATTAGTCCCGAGGCAGAAATCAAACCGCAACCTCCTGCGTTGTAAGCCCACCGCGCCAACAGGTCGTCATATACGTACTTACCTACCTAAACGACACAAGTTCAAAATCCTCGGCGCGCGAGTTACACTCGCACTTGTCGTACTTGTTTTTTGTATTTTTTTCTTTAATATCTCAGCAACTTCTGCAGCTATTGACTTGAAATTTAAAGTAGATTATAGATTCGACGTTCATATGTCGTCGACGTCACTTTGTCATCGAATGCGTAAAATATTTGAAAATAATTTCTTCAACTTCAATAATGTACGGAATGTATGTCGGTGCGATGTCATTTTTGTCTTACCCTAGAGAACAATCCCCGTGCTTGGCCTACAGGAAACGCTTTTACCTAAGGTTTATATAATCTGAGATTGTAAAACACACCATATTCACCTTGATATAAAACCTCATATCGCAGAGCGTGCACGCCTGGCTCTTGATGCCCGTGTGTCGAATGAGGTGCGTCTTCAGATTCCCCGCCTGCGCGAACTGCTTGCCGCATTGTGCGCAGTTGTAGTTCTTCTCTTTATTGTGCGTTTGTAAATGCGTCTGGAAAGTTTAATTTTGGTCGTTTGTAAGACTTTGAACTCTATTCAGATTGAGATAGAATATAATCTGCATGAATAGGTTACAATCTCGCTAAACGTATGATGGTGCGTCACAGTTTTCGTACCAATAGGCATCGTTCGTGTTGGAACAATCTTAGAATAGGAATTTTAAACAAGACTGACTGCTCAAAGAAAGATACGGACCTCCTAACAAAATGAAACTGACTTACCAATCTGTCTCTGACTACAGTCCTTTTGGACATGAACTCTATTTAATGAATCAGAAAGTTGACGATGCAACGTAATTTATATATTTAATTTTTCTGTGATCTAACCGAGACAGCAATCGCTGTGTTTGGCTCACTGGGGACATACCTATTTTAATTCTGCAAACAAAATTTCGTGTTTCGTTTCGGCTAATTGGTACCTATACTCTAATAAACCGGATTAGAGTACCAATTTGCATAAAAAACTAATTGAAACAATCGATTGCGTATTATTATAGAGAACTAGCGGTTTGCCCATGCTTCGCAAATTTAAAAATTTAATACGTCGGAGTATTCATACGGTTTCCTAACTTTTACTAAATATTCTTTAGCTATGTCATGGGATAATGTAGGAATCTAATGGTGCAAGAATTTTTCAAATCGGTTCATTAGTTGCGGTGCCTACTCAATCCAAACAAACAATCAAATCTTTCCTCTACAATATGAAATTTTTAAAACAAGGCCCTTGACCCCTCCACGGTCACTCACCTTAAGATTATACCTCTGCACAAACTTAGCATCGCACAAATGGCAGGCGTGCTCCTTAACCCCGCTGTGTATCATCTCATGCGTCTTCAACACGTTCAAGTACGCGAAACTCTTTCCACACGTCCGACACTGGTACTTCCTGACCCCGGTGTGCGTTCGCGAGTGGCTGTGTAGGTTGCGTAGTGTACGGAATGTCTTTTCACATACGTCGCACTTTATGTCCGGCTGGGGAATTAGAGATAAAAAAATACCGCTAGACAATACCGACAAAAAAAATATTAATAATGCGCCAATCTATGGCGCTAATAAATATTAAGAACCAATATTCAAGTTACTGACAGGAAAAACTCCTTGACACAAGCTTTTATAATATACCACAATGAGAGTTGTGATATCGAATTATGTGCGCCGTAAAATAGCAACATTGAGTTGCTATATATATGATTGACAGATACCACAATATTACAATAGTATTTAGTACATAATAGTATGATTTAAACCTATGCTATTTTAACTAATCTTTTTAACAGTGCGCGTACAACGCTTGTACTTCAACTCTGCAACATATGCTTTGTCGTTATTACGACAACTAATCCTAATTAAGTAATGACCAGTACCTTTTTCCCAAAGTGACTTCGCATGTGAGCCTCAAAGTTCTCATATTTCTGGAAAGATCTGTCACATTTTGGACATTGCATTCGCAGCTTCTTTTTCAATCTTATTGGTTCTCTTCTTCTTCTTCTCACTCTAAAATAAGAATAATAATTGTTACAATAATACTTGGAGACACTACTATCCTTTCACTTTTTAGTAAGTCCTTTCTTGTAGAAATAGAATATTATTATTGCGATTACATACGTTTCAATACTCTAGTGATATAAATAGGAGCTATAGTAATATAAATATATTTTCTACTTGGACTTTGCGTCATAATTTTTTTGAATTTATCAAAATATTATGTGGAATTTTAATATATCTACGCTATGTAACTTTTGTGACATTTTAATTGGCTTTACGAATAAATTGTATTTCTGTATTACATCATAAATTACTATTATACATACGGTTCAGGCACTTCAGCTTTTTGCTCGGACTCCTCATCGCTGGTAGATGAAGACTGTTCACATGCATCATTGCTGTCCGCTGTAACCTCATTGTCTTCTTCTTGGACTTCTTGTTTTACAGACTGAAAAGGTATTTTATAGGATTTAAACATCTTGATTCACATACTCATTATGGTATGTATTTGTAAATAATTCAAGTCATCCTGGCTAAAATCTCAGCCGCTAAATTTAATGTGGTGCCTATGTAAATATTTATATAGATCTTAAAAACTAACCCAAGGCTGTGGTCTATAGTATATACCACATGATAATAATCATCAGAATCAAGATTAGATTTTTTGTTTTTCATCATTAGAATCCTACATTATCCCGATTACATATAGGTCAAAGAAAATTTTCAAAACAGTTAGAAATCCATATGAAAACTTCAATATTGTATCCCAAGCTGTGTAAAAATTTATAATTTTTGTTATATATTATATTCCTGTTAAGTAGGAGAAGACCACCTATTTCTTATAAATAATACAATCTTCAAAAGATTGTAACAGATCATTACAAAGGTACCAACCTCACTATTTAAATGCTGCTTTAGTATGACATTGGACTTTAAGGCCATCTTCCTGAAGCTGTAGAGTGTCTTCAACAGTTCCGCACAGGCGTTGCACATCTGCTTGGGTAGTTTGTCACTGTCGGATACCTGAAACAAGGATTAATAAGAAAATAAATAATAATATAGTAATGTTAAAAAGGCAAAAGTGATAATCCACATATTATAGTATAATACCTAATAAGTATAAGCTCAGCCCTTGTAGCACGAATATTTTTGTCTAGGTTAGAATATAGAAAACTTAAGTTAGCTTGTCGAATCTGTAAATTATTTGATATTCATTCCTTCAACTCCAATAATGTATGCAATGTATGATTGATGCGATGTAATGTAATAGAAAACAATCCCCTTGCTACGGGGTACTACGAACTTTTCGTCAAGTTGTTATAAAATTCTGAACAAGCAGCTGCTAGTTAACTAGAAACTTACCTCAATAGTAGTACAATACTTGAATATTTCGGAAAACAGCAGGGCTTCACGAGCTGCAGCTGTAAAGAAGCTGGTAAAGGGCCCAGTGTCCACAAGACAAGCGCGGCAGATCTTTTGAACATCTATTACTTCTGCCATATCGGCTCCGTTATAACAATTTTTTTGCGATATCAAATACAGAACAACCTCAGATTTTTATCTAGGAAATCCAAATAATTCACAAAATCAAAACAAAAACAACCCTTTGTTTTGTTTTCTTTGAAGTGTCAAGTCAGTCAATGTGATCTGACAGTTACATAATTAAAATTCACACACTGGTTTTAGAAGACATTTAATTTCATTTGTTCATGTATTAAGAATAAGCGATAAATAAATAAGCGAGATTAACTTTTCGTGGATTTTCGCTTTTTTTTAGGTCTTAAAGTTATAATTATGTTACGTGTGGCGCACCCTGTATTGTATAGAGTTCATTGAAGTTTTATTTTATCGTTACTTGTATGATACGATACCAAACCTAGAACTTTTTTACGTTATTTTGCATGTGTATGATTGGAGTTAATAAAAAAATTTTGAACATTTTGACCCTATTTTCAATTCTATTTACCTACTGATCCACAATAGAATAGAAAATCTCTAATTTGTCTCAATAACGAAACGTATCAGATTGAATAACTTTATTTCTATAGGCTTCTGAAATAAGCACTTAGACAAGTCAAAAAACCTTAACATTTTATCTATACCTACCTATAGGTACCTAATTAATTTACTGTGCTAAAAACTCCTTATTATTTAGGGCTCCCGCACACGGGCCACCGGCCACAACCACAAAACGCCGCCACTGGCATATTTCCTGTAAATTTCGTATATTTTATATGGACTCGCCGCCGCACACGGTTGGCACCGCCGCCGGTGGCGGCCACACGCTACAAATCGTCGCAGCTTAAGAAGAAGAAGAAGAAGCCTTCTTGTGGCCCGCACCGGCCACTAAACGCCGACACAAAACGCCGCCACACGCCACTCGCGCGATTCCGCGCCCCTCTCTCCCTTACCTCAGTAAACCTGTTAGAGTCGACGGTAACGCACGCACGTACTCTGTGGTTCATATAGACGACCGCAAGTGGCGACCACCGGTCACAAGTGGCTGTAGCGAGCTTCAGCTACCTTTGCGGCCGCTTCTAGCTTCTCGTGGCGGGGCGTTTGTGGCTGTGGTCGGTGGCCCGTGTGCGGCGACACTTATATATCAATAAAATTAATCGTGAGGCATGATGCATGATAATGTACCGCCACTCGAGTAAGTAGGTACTTATCTATTATAGGACCGGTACGTAGATATCGCATACATAATTTCAAGTGCCGCTTTTATAAACCACTAGCGACCCGCCCCGGCTTCGCACTTCGGGTGCAATGCTGATAACAATGCATGCGATAGGTACTTAATAAACCTTCCTCTTGAATCAGTATATTATCTAAAAACCACATCAAAATCCGTATTTAGTTATATCACGTATATTCTATGTGTCATAATAAAATGTGTGTTCCCCTCTCCCTTCCCGGTCGCGCCGCCCGCCGCCCCGCCCCGCGCCGCAACCGCTATGTATGATGTATGTATGTTAGTTTAAGGTATATATTTTATATGGGCCTTAGTTTTTAAGTATTTTCCATCTTGTACTAGACTAATGTTGCCTGAAATAAATGAATATTATTAATATTAAAATCTGTAATATCTGATGTATAATATAAAATGCACATTGTACCTATTTAAGGTACCTTTTTAATTGCATATAAGGATTAATGCTGTATTGCTAAAAATATTGTTAAAGCATTCATAATAAAATACAAAACAGGCAAAACTAGTCGTTAAATAGAATAATCTTGGGCTATTCAATAAAACTAGTCACAATACCTTTCTAAAACCTGTTAGGTATATAGGTACCTCACTCGCTAACAACCAACCGATGATGTTTACTGGAAGTTAACTGTTCTAGAATAATTAAATAGCATCTCCATTTTAAAATCGTGGTATGTTATGTAAATGTTTTTAATATTATAAGCGAAATAGTTGACCGCCTTCTCCGTTTGGTTGATCAGTTTTAAAATCACCTGTCTGCAACGAACATCATATATCTACTCGTATTATGTGAACCTACATGCCTTGTTGGTTTAGTTAGTGCTTATAGTTAGGTTGTACAGTGCATCGGCAGGATCAATAACGCCTATTGGAGGTGGGCGCGAGGCGTGCGAGCTGCGAGTCGTCCGTCCTCTAAAGAAAGAACGTCACTTCTGCCTTGAAATTTATCGCGCGCGCGGCAGGCTGGCAGTGCTCGTGTTTGTATTCATCAAACAGTTATTATTGTTATCGCTGGCAGTAGACGGCTAGTCAATGAGCAAATGCGTTGTAAGTGTGTCGTGTTTTTCTTCTTGTTTTTCGGTCCCTATCCCTAGAGTAAACATGGAGGTTAAAGATGCAGTCCCCCAAGAAAAAGTACCACGCTACGAAAGAATTATTCTTGTGAATGAAGTTTTTGCTCGTGTATTTAGAGCTCAACCAATGTTTTATGTTAAAGTGCCGGGACGCGTGAACATAATCGGAGAGCATATCGACTACTGTGGCTTTTCAGTGTTGCCGATGGCGATTGAACAGGAGATATTAATCGCCGCCACTACTACTTGTGAGAAACATGTACACATCAAAAATGAGAATGAAAAATATTCTGAGATAAAGGTGCCACTAAGAAACTTCAAAGAGATGAAAATCGAACCCGATGCAGATGGGAAGCCATTTTGGTACAACTACGTGTTGTGCGGAATTAAAGGCGCACTTCAACGTTTGAATGATAAATATGAATGTGGTGTTAAAATATTGGTTTCAGGAAATATTCCACCTGCTGCAGGACTCTCTAGCTCATCTGCTTTAGTAAGTGCGTCATGCCTTGCATTTCTTCATTCACAAGGGACCAAGATCTCTAAACACGACATAGCTTCGCTCTGTGCGTCTAGTGAAGAATGGATTGGAACTGACGGGGGAGGAATGGACCAAGCCATAGCATTTCTTGCTGAAAAGAATTGTGCACAATATATTTCATTCTGGCCCTTAAAATCATCTCCAGTTGCATTGCCCGAAAACGTTGTGTTTGTAGTCGCCCACAGTTTAGCAGAAGCTAATAAAGCTGCAAACAATGAGTTTAATACTCGCGTTGTCGAATGTAGAACAGCCGCACATGTTATGGCTGCTGTCGAAGGGATTGATACGGGTGGTAAAATCATAAATCTAAGAGATATCAAAGAAGCCCAGGATAGTTCTTTTGAACAGATGATAGAAATGGTTCATAGAACATTGCCAAAAGATAACTATACCTTGAAAGAAGTATGTAGTATTTTAGAGATTGGAGAAGAGTCGCTGGGCAAATTGTTGTTATCAGCAAAAACAAAGGGTTTGGCGAACTTCAAACTCAAGCAGCGGGCACTGCATGTTTATGAAGAAGCAAACAGAGTTGAGAAATTCCGCAAAGTATGCATGAAATCTACAAGCACCGATTATGTGATTTACACTCTGGGAAATTTGATGTCTGCGAGCCATAACAGTCTGAAAAATCTGTACGAATGCTCTCATGCGAATTTAGATTTACTGGTAGATCTGTCCAAGAAGTTTGGTGTTCACGCTCGTCTGACTGGAGCTGGTTGGGGTGGTTGTGTGGTGGCTATATGTCGTGAGGAAGAAGTTAACGCATACATTGATTACTTAACTGATGAGTTTTACGTAAAACTATTTAACCTAAAAAGAGAAGATGTACCAATGTATTTATTTGCCACTGCGCCTTATGATGGTGCTGTGATATTCCAGGATTAAGTTTCACTACCTACTACATTCTACTACATTCTCACTTCCGATGATTTCATTTTAAAATAACCAGAGTTTTAGAACGGATTCGGTGATTTCTTCACTGATACTTCCAAAAATTATAGATTTGTTACAAAATAAATATTTATAGGTACATTTACTATTTTAGGCATTTATTAGAATAGGCACTTATTGATGTGAGATAAATTTTCTAAGGTACTTATACCTAAACACTTTCTTATCGGATAATTCTACAAAAAAAATACTGTACAATATTTATACTATACATTTCAAACTAAGTAAGTACCTAATAAAATAACTTATCAATCTACCTAATGTAATGAAATTGTACCTACTGCTATCGTTTATTTAATGTATTTTAGAGTTTACTGAATATTTACTATGTGTAACGTAGGTTTCGCCAGATAGCACAATGTTAGGGCGACGTAAAAAAGAACCACGTGATTTTTTCGCGGTAGTAAAAAATCACGTGGTTCGTCTCTAAGCTCACTTTTGTGGCAACACAAAATTTTACAGTTTTTGGGTTATCATTATCACAAAATGGTGTCATTATATTTTTCCATACATTACTTAACCCTTTGTTACAATAGCATATCGGTACAAATTAATATTAAAGTAGGTACCACTTTTTTGCAATCCCAAAAAAATGTAGAAGTTTCCAGAATTCGACTAGTGTACTTTGACATACATAAATGCATACTTATCTATCTGATGTTAATTTACCTTCCCTATTACATGTGCATGAAATACCTACCTGTCAAATATTCCGTACAATATACTTAGTAATATATTTGATATCGTGATTATGTGTGTCTCCCTAGGGTCAAATGAAATTGTTCATGTTACGTATTAATATTAATAAATATTCAAAAATACAGTCTTGTTTCATTAAGTACTTTGTTTGTCCCGTACGTACCTTACCTACGTACCTACAGTGGTAATCGAACTCCGAACTTTGCTTCCACTGGTAATCCACAGCCCCACGCTGAGTCGGAGCTCAATAAAGTTGTGAATTTATAATAAACTAGCGGTTCATCCCGGCTTCGCACAGGGTTTTAAGAAATTATTTTCTAGGAACTCTTTGATGCTATCATCTTGTCAAGTAAAAGCCTTGTTAATTCTAAACTAAACTTATTTTGATTAGTAATTACTAATGATGCAACATTTTATTTCACGTACTAAATACGAATTATGACCTACCTTGCTTTACCTTTATTTTATTTAATTCATAATGTATCAGGAACTGGCGGGGGCAGTATCAATTTTCCACACCCATACTTCCTTAGGCCATACCTGCCTGCACAGTTCTTATTATCAGCCAATTACATTTTTTTATGTTTTTTATAGTTGCTACCGAAACTTAAGACCACCGCTACGTAATTTTGTACAGAAACTATGAAACGTAGGTATAAAATATCAACGCGATTCAACCGGAAGGGAACCCCTTCCGGTAACTTTAAGTGTGCTGGTGAATCTGAATATTTATCTATGCTGCAGTTAAAACTACTTACATAGTTAGTGCATTGACTTTCTTCCGCGATCTATGAACATCTGTTTGCTTTCATTAAATACAACGACGGTGCTTGAATAGAAGTAAGAGTAGAAGACTGCCATTAGGGACAAGAAGTGTGAAAATCGTACTTTGAGGCATGTCATGTGCCATCGCTGGCTCGCAGCACTACGCCTCGCCCTGCCTCGGCCCGCAACGAGTGACACGAATGGCCTAGCAATACAAAGGAATGCAAAGGCATAGCCCAGCTGTGAGTGGAATAAAAAGGAAGATTGATATTCAAATATATTACCAACGTTGTTAAAAATTTCCTTGTTAACTAAAAATCATTATGACCGTTATCTAGGTCATGATATCATACTCGTATTCTTATCATATTATATTTCATAGTCAAACAAAAAGATGTTGTAAATCGATAGATAGATAGGGCTTTCAATGCAACAATGATCATGAACAAGAAGAGTTAGGTATGTTACAAAATTTGCATTTATATTTACCATGCGACTTTATTTAGATTGACGTGCTGAATTGTCCATGACTTTTAAGCGTTTTTACATTAGGTACATTTTTTTATATTATACGGTAAGTACTAGGGTGATGGAACCAGTAATCGACAAGCGCCAGTGGTCGACACTTTTTTTTCGATCATCTATAGTAAGCCTCAGAATTTAATTTACCACATGGTGACACTAAACCATGGTCAACTCACTCCCGACTGACATTTTTTAATACGTCACGAGAATCTGACATTTCATTTTAAGACCATGGAGGATGGAACGTGCCGACCCGGGTCGTTAACAGAAATAAACGCTGTTTTTTTTACTGAATCCTTAAGGATGTGAGTACACATTTTTGCTTATAATTTCGTCATTAGTAAATATTATTGTATTATGTTTGATTTTTGTAAAGTTAAATGAATTTGTAAAGTAATTTTATAATCAGTCTTGCATCGGGGCATCAATTTGTTTAATTTATTACAGTTGTTCATTACTGGTACTGAGAAAGTGACTTACTCCACAAATCGACAACTGTCCATATTTATAGTTTTGTTGACTTTTTGGGTTGCTAAGCAAACTTAGCTCTTATTATCTTGCTGGTTAAGTATATATTTGAAATACACCGATTGAAACACGAATACCAGTAAAGAACAATGTGTCGATCATTGGGTACAAAAAAGTGTTATTAACTGGTTTTCACAGATTTTTTTCTAAAAGGCTCTTATAAAAAAATATACGAGCTGTACATGGAGTAAACAATGGAAGAAAAAGCTGAAAGAGTCAGCATGAAACTTGAAAAAAACCAATAAGAAGTGAGCACGATGATGTTTTCTGTGGGAAAATCCTTTAAATGACCTGACTCTAGTTATAAAATATGAAAATGTATTTGGAAAGATAAACGAGCCTATTTGTTTTAAAAGAAGCTTATTCAAATTAAAAGAAATGAATAAAAATTTACCCATTATTTACGAATAATAATAGCCTAGAGTTTAGAATTGCTATAGTAAATGTAGACGTTTTATATGATGTTTGAGCTTTCAGCCAATTGCTGTGCTTTGATTTTTTATTTTGATACTTATTAATTATTTCTATTCAAATATGTAGTTAAGTACCTATAATAGCTACAAGATCTCCTGACTGATATCAGTCAAGATTTTCCAGTTCGATTTGCCAAAGATTCAAAAGTGAGCTCTCAATCCACACGCACATAATATGGTTGAGGCTGAATTTATTATAAAGTTGTTTTTGTGATATTTTTTAATTTATAAAAGGCTATTATGGGCTTGATATTACGCAAGTATACATAAATCTTACTTATTTCTTATGTTTATTTAATTCTATAGCGCTTATATTCTGATGGGATTTGTGTCGATTACTAGGTGTTTTTTACTGGGTAAGTGTCAAATAATGGATGTTCATAATTGGGGAGTGTTATTTATTGGGGGTTCATTACTGGATTTTTTGTGTTCATTATTGGAGATTTTAAGTAATTTTGGTTTTAAACTTGTAATGTCCATCATGTAGCTTTTCTGAAAAACTTACGACAGCCATGCCTTTCCCAATAATAATACCTGTAGTTAAAACTACAAACTGTTTTAATATCTTTGTATAAAAAAAAGTTATAAGAAATCAAATTACACAAATGCCTTAAGGTGTCACTTACTGGTTCCATCACCCTACCTACTTTTATTTCACAGGCATTTTTATTTCAGGAATCATGTTTGGTCGTGTGGCCGTGTGGTAAGCCGTGTGGTGCCGGCATAGAATTTCACCACCCCAACTCTTCCCGTAGGTGTCGTAAGAGGCGACTATGGGAAACACACCGGGGGCGGGCAGCAGCGCCTTCTGCAGAACAACTACACCGAACTGCGATCCCCAACCCGCATGCCCAGCGTGGGGATTATGGGCAATAACCCCCAAATATTGATGCCATCTATGGCGCTCATTAGGGGAGGCCTATGTCCAACAGTGGACTTTTATAGGCTGGTGATGTTGATGATGTTGAATCAATGTTTGATCAATCAATTTACTAACCTTGCTCTAATAATAAAATAACAAAAAAATACGCTGAAATGCAAGTTATTTACCTACCTCCTACCTCATTGTTTGTTTCTGTATAAGTATAGCGGGAAATGGTGGCGGGTATACCTCAGTATTGTAATGTATGTACTTTGTGGGGAACATTGTACCTACCTATAACCAACATTATTTTAGAATAAACTCTTGATGCAACACGCAAAAGTGTCAAGTGGCAACCTTTTTCTTAGTTTTGACTTTGATTAGTAAACTGGACAGACAGACAGCTGCTGCTGAAGTGTCCAATGTCAAACTCGATCAAAAGTAAGTGTCGATTTAGGTCGATTTGCGTTTGGATAAATTGGATGTTGGATCAGAGTTTTTCTATTTGAATAATTTCTTTTTCGGACACGGCAATAGGTTTTAGTATTTTGTAAATGGAAGTGGGTGAAGGAATCTCACAGTAGAAATAAACAGTACAAATACAACACCTAAGTTCTGTTGCTGATCTCGGTAAGTAGATTGAGATTTTTTTTGAAGTTGTATCGAAAATTTTCAGTACTTCAGTATTTTCATGCTAACTTAGGTAAAATCAGTGTAGGTATCTAGATTATGAGCTAAAAATATAAATCAATTCAAGCTATTGTGCTATTCCTCTTCGTTTGTGTACTTTACGAAACAGTAGATTAATCGTTTTTAGGTTAGGGAAAGCTTTGTCAACATAATTATTCTGCTGAGTGTTAGCGGCAGGTCTAAAAGACAGATGCTGATATGACAGTAATGCTATTCATAGTATAGACTTGCCCAAGTTCTCATGCTAGCCTTTTTGAATGTAGTTGCATTACTAGCATCTAGTGTTTCATCATAATTCTATTGGTAGGCATTTGTAGTACTTACCTAAGGTACCTATTTTGATAGGAGTATAAGACGTTCCGCCCCGGCTTCACACGGGGTATTCAACAAACAGACATAGTATTGCACAATCTGAGATTTATAAAATATTACCTTTTGGTAGATGAAGCTATGTTAATGGTCCAGTATTATTTATTATTATTACTCAGTAAGAAGTTTCTTTTCTATGAATTCAAGTTACTTTGTTCATTAAAGAATAGGTATATTGGTTAATATTATAGTAAATAATCAGAAGGTACAGCACATCTGCACACAGCATCACTAAGCCCCCAAGGTAGCAGAGCTTGTATCCAGAACAAATATCTGCAGACCACGCAAACATTTGCTTTCTTATAAGAGCTTATTGACTGTTGACATCGAGTACGTATCCAGTAGAGTTGAAATGTCAGATATGATTGTTAAGAAAATATTCAGCCAAAAAGTACACAGAATAATAAAAAGTGTCAACTGTTGTCATTGGCCGAAGCAATGTCATTTGATAAAAAGGGATGGGGTAAAACTGATTCTTATATCAATGTTTTGGCGAGTTTCATATTTACGATTAATGATTTTTAATAAAATAATGCTCATTTGTTTATGTTTTACAATTTAATAATGCTACTTTGTTTCATTTAATTAATATTTCACTAATAATAATTATGAGTACAATAGTATTATATATGGTGTTATTATAAAATGCCTTTTTTTGAAAATTTCGAGAAACGACGGTGTCTTACTTCGTCGGAATACAGTTTTATCGTCTTGTAGGCTTTGCCAAATATCTTTCGATATAATGTTGTGTAGGAAATCTTCGAAAAAATTTAATCCGATGTAATAACAGTTCCTCAAAGTACAATAAAATTCTTACGGGACCCTTCTACACAACAATCAAAAAAACTTAGATACAAAAAAGTATTTCAAAAAAGTACCTAATTTATAAGTTTACAAATAGCTAGCAATAAACCTACTCAATCGTTCAAATATCACATGCTAAAACATTACATCTTAATCGGTATTGTGTGATATCATGCTTGACCTGAAGTATCGATATCGATAGCCTGAACCAGCAAGTTCCTTCTCTAAATAAGTAAGTGCTAAACCACAGACGGGTTACAGAGATGCGCGGTTTTTGTATGGCGCCTCTACTGGATATGTACTCGATGACTGTTGATAACCTGATAGTGCTAGTTGTACAGATAACTTTTTTTATAATTTTTATTTGCAACAGCTGACAATGGATTAGGAAAATGGTCAGTACTATTATTACAGAACTACATTCAAACTGCATGTTTATATTGTTCATAATATTATTATTATGTTGAAAATATTTTTTTTTCTCTTATATCTTGTTCCTTGGCTATATGATTTCTATATCAATAATCCACGCTGCTCTTTCATTCTATCTCTTCTGTGTCATTTAGAGAAAGTTTAGTCCAGTGAGGAAGCTCTCGATCTTTGTCTGAGTATCTAGTCGCCAGGTCTGGGATGCTATGTCTTTTTAGCCTTGAGAATTTGATGCTGATGTTGAAAATATTAAGTAAATATAGTATTTATTTATGAGTAGGTAATTAAACATGAATTTCACCCTCACAGGACGCGTCACACAAGAGAAGGCACAAAAAGGAAAAAGGCAATCAATCCTACAAGAGTCTATTAGACAAACAAAAAGTACGTGAAGAAAAATCTGATGAGGTCACACCTTCTGCATCACATGAGCAAGAACCTGCAACCGAAGAAGATAAGCTTTTACAAAAAAGAAACTCCTATGTACTAAAAAAGACCCTAGATAAAAGGTCTAAAAGAATCAAAATGTCTACAAAAGAAACCAAATCTAGAGAGGAGGTTTTGGCTGCCAGAGAACTAAAAAAGCAAAGTAAACAGAAGGCTAAAGCCAAAGTCTCACTCTCATTAGAGGAAGTGAAAGCTATAGTCAAAGAAAGAAGAAAGAGCCTCTCTGAGTCCAAAGATGATAAACCTGGCAAAGAGAGAAAGAAGAGCCAATCAGAAGCTGATAAAAGCAAGGATGAAGTTGACAAAGCAGTAGTTAGCAGTAGCAACGTAGATGTGTCAGTAAAAATCAAACCTAGTGATCTTACAAAGGGTGATGAAGAAAGAGATCAAATTAAAGCAGAAAGAGCAGCTAAGAAAGTTGCCAAAAAAGCTCAGAAGGGAAAAGCTGCTGAAGATACTGCATCGGCACCTATCGCAAAAGAGGACATAAAACCTAATGAAAATATGACCATCAAAGACGTAACGGAAACTCTGAAGGGAATTAATAAGGTTTATGAGGATATAAAGGAAATCAGTGCTGGAGTAAAAGCTCTGGATGTAAAGGGAAAAGATGCTGATACTCAGCAGGTAGTCCTTAATATACTTTTAATACTTATAGACTTGTAGATTACCTTGCTTTATCCTAGTCATCGAGTATGGTCTTAGGTAATATTTTCGTAAAGCAATTATTGCCAAAAATTCATTTATATATTTTTTTATTTTTACTGTTAATACAAAATCCACAGCCCTTATATACTACCTATACTAATATTGAATACAAAAGTTACAGCCAAAAAAAGGATTTACGTGTTAAACTATGATTTTTAAACAGACATTCGAATAAATCATACATGTATGTGGAATAACATGGAATCTTCTTGCTTAAAATTTATTCAAACCTTTTTTGCTGCGGTTTTTACACAGAGCGATAGCGATAAATTTCGCTACCGATCTAAGTACCTATCGAATACCGCGTAATTCGCAAACAGTCTTTGCCTTAACAAAACACTGTTTTGTGAACATTTTCAGGCAATTTTTTTGTTGATTGTAGCCTGGATCGGGGAAAAGCAAAGCAGAGTTGAAAGCAGAAAGGCGAGCGAAGCAAGATGCACAAAGGGCTGCCAAGCAAGCAACTTTAGCAGTTGCAAAACCTAAGGAATCGGCTAAAGAGGATCCGCAGGCAACCAAGCTGGTTGCAGATGTAAAGAAAACAGGAAAGGTAACATTATATTGGTTTAATAATTTCCTACTAATAACACTACAAAGTATAAAACGAAGTCGCTTCCCGCCGTCTGTTTGTCCATATCTATGCTTATGCTGGCGCCTCACATGGGCTTATGACTTGGTTCCAACGCTGGC
Organism: Eupithecia pulchellata; assembly: GCA_963931895.1. Lineage (NCBI taxonomy): Eukaryota > Metazoa > Arthropoda > Insecta > Lepidoptera > Geometridae > Eupithecia > Eupithecia pulchellata. The sequence goes on along the minus strand of OZ007521.1, from coordinate 1,930,184 downwards.
TACAATTAGAATGGCCAATAATTGCAACCAAGATTGCGGCCTCATATGGGCTCCAATATAATTGGGCAAACACTCATGCCAAAAGCATTGGAAGGCTGGACGTTCGAGCAGGAATCTTTTTTTCATCAAATTTATTGCTAGCAAGTCATGTCGGACGGGACACTTTTTGCTCTGGCTACTTACGCCCACGCATTGGGCACATATTATTATTATTTAATTAGTCAAAGGAAAAATAAGCCAAGGAAAAGGCGATTCTGCATGATAAAAATGCGCGTAGGTACTGATGCAACCAATGTGTGGATCGAGAAGTGACGTTGGACCCAAGTTGCCCCCCCGCCTACACACTTCACTCCCCTCGCCTTTGAACTTGTACAAAAAACCGACACAAGTCGGGTTGACATTGGCTATTGGGCGCAATGTTCCGTTTTTATCCAATAATGTTCCAAGATCGATCCTCACATTGGTGTGTTGGATCCAACAGTATAACTTGGAGCCAACATAGCCCATTGTGAGGCGCCGGCATTAGATCTTTAAAAGTATGCAACAGATTTTGATGTGTTTTTGTTTAATTACTTATTATTTAATAGGAAGGTTTTTGTATCAGCATTGGACCCATATGAAGCCGGAGTAGGTCACTAGTTATGTGTAAAAGCAAAAGTTATTAGTTTGTGTTAGTAGGTAATTAAACTTAGGTATATAATAACTATCAACTAAATTGATTTTACACTGTTCATCTCTTTTCAAAGAAAAATAACTTCGAGATTTGATTGACCATTGGTTAATCAGGATATATGTATAAAATCGGCTTTATGTGTGATACTTGTTTCTGGACTGGTTTTCGCAACTAGGCCACAGGTGGGCCCTTTTTGCGTGACGGGTGGGGTCACGCAAAAAGGGCCCACCTGTGGCCGTTTTTGCGTGACCCCAAATACCACCCGATATCCTCCTTTACGTGTGATAATGATAAATAATAAATTAATTAATCTTTTATTATTCTGTCGCAGGCTATGTCACCCAAGCCTAAAGCACCTAAGAAGGCAAACACACAGAATCGCCACCGAGTGAGCTGGTTCGGACAGGAGTACAATGACAATGTGCAGAGCTTGAAGACGTTACCTGTTAATAGCCAGTAAGTAAAATCCTATGCCATGAAGACTTACGAAACAGATGAAACGATTCTGAACGATCCACACTGCATCATCTAGCTGAAAATAAGTTGACGACATCTGTGGCGCGGTGGGCGAAGGTCCGCCGCACCGCAGGAGGCTGCGGGTTCGATTCCCGCCTCGGGATAAATGTTTGTACGATCTGCTGATATTTGTTCAGGGCGTTCTGCTGAATAAAAGTTATATATCTAGGTACTTAATATATGGTATGTATTATTTATATCGGTACTCTTAGTACACATAACTAAGGCACTGCTTAGCTTGGGGATAGGTGCTGTTGCTGTGGATTGTCCAGTATTATTATTTTTATTTTTAGCTTTGGATAGTGTTTTGTGTGGTTATGGTGCATGCACATAGCCCGGCGGCCGAGCCGCCTTTGACGGCTGTGCCTGTAACCAAGCAGTGGGTAATGCCGCGTGGCTATCTTGTACCATTTTGTTGTATAAAATCTCTATCTAAATTATTAAAGTATGACTTTACTATAATATATGTATACTTATTTCTGATATGTTGGCTAGAAAGTCTTAGAGTGTGATAATGATGTTTATTTTGTATATATTTTAATCTTACTAATTCTCTGAATGACTACCTATCGACTCTACCTACTTAACACATGATTTTAGGTCAAGTTGATAACAATCAAGGTGAAGTGCTAAGAAATAAAGAGCTACTTTACCTGTTTTGTTGAGTTTAGATAAATAGAGAAGGGACAAGATATATCTATACTAATATTATAAAGAGGAAAGATTTGATTGTTTGTATGTTTGTTTGTTTGTTTGAATTGAATAGGCTCCGAAACTACTGGACCGAGTTAAAAAATTCTATCACCATTAGAATCCTTAATTTTCCGTGATGAACATAGGCTATATAATATTTTCAAAAAAGTTAGGGATCCGCATGAAAAATTCAATAATTGAACCGTGGGCTGTATTATTCAACCTCTTTTTCTATTATGGCGCGTCAGAATAGAAAAAGAGGTTGTATAGCGCACGGTGCTTGCTTTTTCTCTACGGCCAGTGTCAGTTTTGGAATGTCGAGTCAATGTCAAAAACCCCAATGCTGTTAAAAAAAGTAAAGATCCGTATGAAAACTGTGAAACCCATCGTTTTGGTGTGTATAATTTCTGAAATTTTTGTTTAATACCCGTGCGAAGCCGGGGCGGGCTGCTAGTAGTATATATCTTGAATACTGTAAGGATACCTACCTACTATTTTACAGATACTACTTTTTTTACAGAAGCAAGAAGCACCTTGCGCTTCTTGCTATTGGCTTACATGATGTATATCATTTAAAGTCACATTCAGAAATGAATCTTGAATTAGTAAGCTACTTCAACAGATATACTGGTGTCCCAAGTACTATTCGTTCTAGTACCTACTTTAGAGAAAAACTAAAAACTTCATGAAACATAGATTGGGTTGGTTGGTTTTGACAGCTGTCAAAAGCATATCCATTGAAATCTTTCAAAGCATTTTTTTTAGCATTTTCATTTCTTTGAACTGGACACTGGCAGAAAAGTGGCAAATCAGACACATATTGCCATATCGAAGAAGTCAATCTTTCAAAGCCGTGTAAAGTATTTATTTAATTTCCAGCATTCACCCCGCCTTCATAAAACTAGGCGTGCAGTTGTCGAGTCGGGTGATCATCGGGGAAAACGCCAGATGCATCGCTCTGCTAGATGCTTTGAAAAAGGTTTGTTTAAACGCTTTGAAATTAACTGACTGCCTTTTTAAGAAAACGAGCTAAAATGGTATGTTTTTAATAGATTTCTAGTATAATAAATAATTCATATCAGGCAACATAAGTACAATGTAAAATACTTAAGGCCCATATTAAATACTAGCGGTTCGCCCCGGCTTCGTACGGGTATTTAACAAAAATGGAATTTTGCATGCAGATCCCTAATTTTTACATATTCTATAGCCTAATTTCATCAGGAAAAAATGTAGGATTCTAATGGTGAAAGAATTTTTCAAATCGGTCCAGTAGTTTCAGAGCCTATTCAATTCAAACAAACAATCAAATGTTTCCTCTAATATTAGTATTTAGTAGTAATTTTCCGTGATGAACATAGGCTATAGAATATATTCAAAAAAGTTAGGGTTCCGTATGAAAAATTCAGTTTTTGTACTACAACCTCCAAATCTTCGACAGATGACAAAAGACTACATGCTGCCAGCCAAGACGGAGTTCGGCCGCGGTCTCGACTCACACTTGACCACCACGATTGAGTTCCTGAGCTCGATGCGTCAGTCTTCAGCCTGCGAGAAGAATGCCATCAAGTTCTTCCGGCATCACTTGACGCAGTTGCCGAATAATGTTAATGAATATGATGTGAGTTTATACAAAAAAATACAAAAATATTTATTTTATTTCTTAACTAATATATACAAACACATAACCGTGTTTGCGATTCCCTTTTAAGTAAAAGAATACCTGTATTAGGGAATCTCGTTCTTCCAAATAAAGTAATAAAATTTTCCTATGATTAGTGCATGTTTTATGTTAGAAGTAGTTTATGTAAGCTAAGTAGGTAATTAATACAAAGGTATATAATACTTTTATATAAAAGTAGTTATTAAATAATATATCATCATCATCATCATCACCAGCCTATAATAGTCCACTGCTGGACATAGGCCTCCCCTAATGAAAAATAATAAATAATATATAGTAAAATAATAATAACATTAAATAAAATAATTTATTCAAAAACTTCTTAAGACTAATGTTTACCATAACAATAATAATAACGTAGATTCTAACTATAACCTCTGCTTTGGTAAAACCTGTATCTCAGGCAAAAGGAATCATCATTGGCCCACATCAGTCCACTGCTGGACATAAGCCTCCCCTAATGAGCGCCATAGCGCCCTGTCTTCAGCTTGTCGCTTCAAATGAGGAATACTTATGGTCAATTAAATCTGCACTTAAATACATTGTGATATACAGACAAAACAATTTGATTCATTATGAATTTTAGCGGGAATTTTAACACCAACGCTTCATCCCTTAGCAAGGGACCGAAGTCCCTTCCAGTTCTTCCAACCGAAAATAGGTTTGTTTTCAACCCACTAACACTCTGAATTCATCAAATTACGAAAGAAGAACGAAATTTAAATTATACTAAAATTTACTAATTTTATTCAATATAATTTAATTGCTCTGAAAAAACTAAAAACCAACTTCGTTTTACTGTTACAAGGTACTGTAAAATAGGGGTATTTCCGGGTGCCAGAGGCATTATTATTTATTCTTGTCGTCACTGCTTATATAAATACAAAATGGGTTAATACACTTTTATACACCTGCAAATACCTATAAAATGAATGTAAATATTGTACAGGCAAAGAAAACCCTGCAAGACGAGATAGACCGTTACATCCGCGAACAAATCGACGTGGCAGGGGAGGCGATCAGCGCTGATGTGCGGAAGAAAATATCACCCGGAGACACCATCCTTACATACGGATTGTGAGTTTACATTCATTCCTCCGACCTCGACCTCTGTGGCATGGTGGGCGAAGGTCCGCCTGTGACGCAGGACGTCGCGGGTTCGATTCCCGCCTCGGGACAAATATTTGTACGATCTGCAGGTATTTGTTCAGGGGTTCTGGTTGTTTTCTATGTATAATAAAACCCATCTATCTATGTAATAATATTGTATTATGTAAATCTGTCATCTAGTACCCATAACACAAGCTCTGCTTAGCTTGGGGCTAGATGATGCCGTGTGGATTGTCTGGCATTATTTATCATTATTATTTTTTTGAGATGGACTATTTGCTAGATCTCATAAAAATGGCATACGATTTTTATTTACTTTTCTTAGAAGACCTCTGTTGTTTTCAGCCATGACCTATTGAGAGCAGGGCCTTTATTCACTATTGTCAATCCCAATGCGTTTCACAGATATGACAAGACATCGGCGTGGAATCGAACAGAATCGTATTTAGAATACACTGACGTCACACGGTTTGGGCGAGGAATTGCCTATTTCTTAGAGAATAAAGGCCCAGAACGAATTCCTATTCAATGTGTTGTGCGTACTAAGCTACTAAGTGTTTCTCTTTTGCATTGTTGCGTTGCAATCCATGTCCAAGAGTCCTGTATGGTTTAAAGGAAATAAAGCACTTTGCTTTTGAAAAAAATCTGTCTTCTGACTAAAAGTAAATTTGGTGTAGGCGAGTCCATTCAAGGATAAGGTCCAGCCTAGTATTATGTTCAACATCTTTAAACAGCTACTTATGAACTAAACTTAACTTTTGTTCCTTTCTGATTTGCAATCTTCGGATAACCAAACTTAGTGTAGGCCAGCCGTTCACTATAAGCAAATTTGTAGGTGAGATTCGCTCCAGCCTAGTATTATGTTATCTGTTGTCCAGCAATAATTTCCCCATTGTTTCAATAAATAAATAATGCCGGACAATCCACACAGCATCACCTAGCCTCAAGCTAAGCAGAGCTTGTGTTATGTGTACTCAGTACAATGTTCGTCATTCCCCAGCTCCTGTGTAGGCGGTAGTCGTTTCATAAAAAACAAAATCTTATCAAGAAAGCCTTTTACTCGATAGATGATTATATTAATGATGTAAATGCTTGGCCAGATGTCGCTCCATTCCACACCAACAATAGCATGTAAGAAACTGAATGTTGTACTTAGCTTTTGGTACCAATTTAAAATAATTATTGACATGTATCTAAATCAGTTTAAACTTAGATTTAGATAGGCAAAACAAAAATTGTATTAGACACATAAGTTTTATATGAATGTACTAGTGGTTTCTTTTTCACTTCTTCCACTAGTGGACAAAAAAATGAAGTGAAGAGAAATCAATAACTAGTTATTTCTTATTTTAATAATTATCTGTTTGAAATTTGACTTGTCTAAGTGCTTATTTTGTAAGCCTAAAGAAATAAAGTTATTGAATCTGAATCTGAATAGAATGGGACCAGATTAGTATTATGTTATCTGTTATCCAGATAATTTCGATACTTGAAATGTCCGTGATTCCCCCAGCTCGTCGCTAGTGGAGCGCTGCCTGGTGGATGCTTACGTCGCGGGGGTGCAGTTCCGCGCGGTGGTGTGCGGCGCGCACGGAGCGCCCAGCGCGCGCGGAGCCCGCGAGCTCGCGCGGCGGCTGCGGGCTAAGGGCCTGATGGTTGATGTCGTCGATATTACCTCGCTAGCCACTGTCATGCAAGGGGTGAGTCACAAAAGCTAATGTATTGATCAATATCAATAGATTTGTTGTTATGTTGATCTATGATCAATTCCTGTAGTGGCTAAGTATTGGTCAATACATTTATCTATTATAGGAGGTGGAGGATAGTTGTAAATTCTACCTGTGACAACTTAACCAGTAACAACAGAACCTTGTGTGCGTGCATGTACCTATACGCACGGATTTTCTACGTCGTTGATAGTTGATGTGCTGAAATTCAGCAAGCCATAGATGTTATATTCAGCAGCTGAATATTACATCTATGGCTACTAATCTTAATTTTGCAAAGGATAAGTGGTCGTCAAAAAGTTCTGAAGATAAAATCGAATCGATACGACCTTATTTATTATTTTACCTCACCTAATGAGCTATAGCATTCATCATTTGTGGATATGGCATTAAAGGAGTTATATTTAATGTGAACACGTCCTATTACATTTTAAAAAGATTAAAGTGAACAATGAATCAAAGTGATCACTTTATTTCCCATTTTATTACTTATTTAACTTGTATTTTGTGACGTGTCCAAGAATCCTGTAAGGTCTAAAGGAAATAAAGCACTTTGATTTTGATTTTAACAGGTGAGCAAAGTCTTGCTCGGCGCGAGTTCTATCCTCAACAACGGCTCAGTGCTGGCGAGCGCCGGCACCGCGCTCGTAGCGCGCGCCGCCCGCGTCCGCAACGCGCCCGTGCTCGTCGCCTGCGAGACGCACAAGTTCAGCGAGCGAGTGCAGACCGACGCATTCGTATACAACGAACTAGGTATACTTTAATCAGAACACAATAGCTATAGTTCTTCACAAATCTGAGGGTTCCCATAATCGCTTGGCTTGGTGATCGCAGCACTGGTGATGAAAATATACAGTAGCTGTTGCCTTTCCTCTGGTCCTCTTCGTAGACTCATGACATCCAGGTATAGAGTTGGAGGCTTTGAATGCAGTTCTTGCTAATGTTCCGTATGACTCGAAGCTAGAAATTGTGATAAATCAACTTATAATATTGACGTGACTAGACTGAATGCACTGATTGTGGGTTCTGAGGACCTCCCCTAGAAACTTCATGGGTTTCCGGGGTTATTCATAGAACGCCTAGCTCAGTTTTGTAAATGACAAGTTCTATTCATCTAGAACTAGATATTACGTACAGGTAGCCAAACGGCTATCTGTTCTCTAAAGTGAAGTGCAATATTGCATTTTACTGTACAAATACCCCTACCTAAAATTCTTGGAACTGAATAAATACAGCGTAATTGAAATTGTTTACTATTTAACAATGGAATCTCAAAACAATCCTCCATCCATTGTTTGTATTAATTGGAATACTACCTCTCAGGTGACCCGAACGAACTAAACGACGTCGGCAATGACAACTGGGTGCTGAAGGAGTGGCGCTCGATGCCTCTCGCCATCCTCAACCTGACGTATGACGTCACCCCCGCCAGCCTCGTGACCGCCGTGGTGACGGAGCTGGCAATACTGCCCTGCACTAGCGCTCCGGTCGTGTTGAGATTCAGAGGCACCGCATATGGAATTTAGGATGTGTAGACCTTGTATAAGCTAAAGAGAGTCGTTCGTCAACTCACACCATGAATCTTGTCCCAATTGGTGTGAGTTGACGAATCGTAAAAAAAAATAGGTATCGTAATCTTACCATACTGATATCAAAAAGAATGGTCTACTAACTACTGGTAATACTGTCTATCAATTCATCATATCAAAAACGTGGTTTTATATAAACTGTCTATCCATAAATAATGGCTGTCAATCAATTCAATTAATCAAAACAATAAGATGGTTGTTTATACTCATATCCTCATAACTCTCTATCTACCTTTTCATGACTGGGCTGAAATGATCCTAATGAAAGGATTATATCCTGGAACATAAGTTTTTATATGCAGACAGAGCTAACTTGCTTGTATTCTGATCTGATATTACATTATTATATTTATTATTATTACATTACGGGTTCGATTCCCGCCTCGGGACAAATATTTGTACGATCTGCAGATATTTGTTCAGGGCGTTCTGGTCGTTTTCTATGTATAATAAAAAATATCTATTATAAGTATTAATATTGTATTATGTATATCAGTCATCTAGTACCCATAACACAAGCTCTGCTTAGCTGGGGGCTAGATGATGTTGTGTGGATTGTCCGGCATTATTTATTTATTTTATTTATTTATTATTAGTATACTCATAAAAAACTATCAAATCAGAATGGTGAATTTAATTAACTTTATTCAATGTGTTAAGGGCCTATTTTATATGTATTTCAGTAAAGTTATGTATTTAACATATTATTCTATTCATAAGTCCATTAGTTTCTTCTTCCAAAATTATTCTTGTATTTAGATGTTAAATGCTCAAACTTTTTAGATTAGTCATATATTTATGAAATGTACATAATATGTTAATGTAGAGCAATTTCTAAAATATTTGTAAAATAAACCTATATTAATGGAACATTTTCTTTTATATCGGAGTTAAAACAAGTTTTGTACATTAAAACACTTTAATAATGCATACATTGAGGTTTCACTTATATGCAAAGAAATAGCAAGTGTTACATTACAAACAAATATAAAACACATTGGCTTACTGTACCATCCTGCGCCAACTCACACAGAATACATTCATACTATAAAATTACTCTTTATGATGGTCAGACTTGTGAATAGAGAAATCTAGTCTAACATAAATAATGACTAATAGGAATAAAGCGTACAAGAAGCCCACAACCAGAAGCGGCTCCTGGAACATCAAGAGACGAGGGAATGTGTAACGGAGCTGGAAATCTTGGATATGATTCTCTACAACATTTTTCTTTGAAAACTTGATAACAGGTCGACCTTTAGTATCCAAGTATGTGTAATGCAGACTGTCAGGGAATCGAGTCACTGAATAAGGAACATTCAGCTTGATCCCGGTGGAACCTTCAGGCAAGATAATCTTTGTCACCACCTCATCAGCTTGCATATCATCAAAGATATGGTCAATCACCCTTATCTTCAGTAGGTAGTCATTACCAGAGTGATATAAGTACTCGTAGCTGGGAACGTTGTATCCAATGGTGTAGTGGGTCTTCCAGCCTCCAAACAGAGGGTATCTCGGCCTGAGGTCCAGCTCAACAGAGTCCTTCTTAACTTTCATATTGGATGTTGAGATGTTTCCATTAGTGTCTCTGTAGTAGACATCAGATGCAGAAGCTGGGAGGAGAGTCTTGTAGGAGCGGACACTTGCAGGGCCACTGTGATGGTTCTGCTGGTAGTCATAACGAGAGAATGGACCCTTCAGTTTGGCTCCAGTATGCTCCACCTCAATAATCTCCTCAATAGCTATGTTGCCCCAGTGGGAGACTTCGATGAGCCGTTCAACGCGAGTTACAGTCAGAAAAGGGGAGTTGTTCTTGTAGTGAATGCTCAACTCTTTCTCAGTGAATGGTCCAGTATTTGGGTATGGTCCGTAAGTGATAGAAGTGTCTTGTTGCGAGAATGGCTTGACTTTGGTGAAAGACTCCACGCTCTTAGTATTTGTATTCACCACTGTTTTCTGTGACGTGACATAATATGGCGTGTATGCGTACAGGTTTCCGGTATATTTAACTAGTTGGTCCTCCTGCTGTGTAATAGCAGTGGGGAAAGGTTGGAGAGCCTTCGTGTACACAGCTTCTGTTACAACATAAACAGTCGAACCACCATTGAGGGGCTCTTTCAGTTCGACACGCCAGAATTTCACATAGTCGTAACCTTTCACTGTGGTCTCCGCAATACGAAGATCTTTGCCGCTGGAGTCTTTAGCACCGATGAATGCTAAATTTTTCTTAGCAGAAGCTTCTACAGCTAGAAGGAAGTTCTTTACCGGCGATTTTCCAGTATTTTCCAAGGTTATTTTTGAAACTATTTTTACGAGCTGAGACGATAAGTCGATTGTTCTATCGACGTTTCGAATCTTGAGCTCACTGGCAATATTATCAACATTGACGCTGTTACTATTTAAAACTAAGTAGAGCACGAATAAAATACAAAATTGCAATTTCGCCATTGTCGCCGGTTTTTGTATCATGCACACACAATCACAATTTTTCTGACATTTTGATTGGAGCATAGACAATTTGACAACGCATAGCCGGAAGTACACGCCATCTCAGCCTGAAAGCTGTCTGATGTCTATGACATCGGATTTTGATCGGATTGTGGACGAAATAAATCTCATGGATCGGATTCATAATCGATTGTCATTACATTACTCATTCATTTAATTTTTTTCGAACCTCTCATAGGATTTCATTCATCTTACTAAGTTAGAGGCACTGTGGGATCTCCCACGAGTCCAGAAAACAAACGTACATGCATATGCATGCATGTTCGTTCTCATTCGTTCTATTAGACGGTGGCGGCGTCTCAGAAAAACGATGATCGTCTATGATCGTCTATGATCGTTTTTCTGAGGGCGGCAGGTTAGGATAATAGTGTTCTGTGGCTTTAATTTGGTTCATTCATTCACTTGATTGTTTTCGTCGGGGTCGGACGCTCAAGCGTATTGTAAAATAAATTAAATATTTCGTGTAGAGAAAACTTTAATATTTGTTCAAAAAGTTAATAAAACATAAAAAACCAATCTCTCATAAAGGTGCAAATAACACGCTCCCGACTAGGCATAAAGCCCAGCCCTTCAATAAGCAAGAGGATCCTGCAGGAAGTACCATTTAACAGAATGTTACGTGCAACCTTGCGACTAGGATTGATTTTATTGAGTGAGTACAACTCAATCGTGGTATTAAAAATCTAATAGCGTAACTGCAAATATATATTGGATAGTGTTGTACGATGGTTGTACATATAAAAAAAAGTTTATTAATTTTTCAGTTTTGAACCAGTTGTTAGCTCCGACCGCAGCTCTTCGATCCAGTGGAAAAAACTATAATAAACCTTCAAGTTCGAAGACATTAGCAGGCACTTCCTCTGGTCTTCCCGCTCAAAACACAACTCGCAGAGGCCTAGGTATTTCTGCCTGGGGAATAGTTATACTAATTGTGAGTATTATTGTGGGAGTTATGGCTTTATATTACTTCTCAGTGTGCTATCCGATTTGCCAAGGATACAGCTCAAGCAACAGATATGATAAAATGCCTAAGATGGGACTACCCACTATGGCATGAGCCTGAGAAGCTGGAATATCATGGACATATCTGATGAAGTAGTACTACTTTAGAAATTTGGGGTTGTGATTACTAAGTATTTAACCTTTTGTTGTATTGACATAACATTATCATCATATTTTCAAAATTTTAAATTTCTGTTGAGATGAAAAACTTAAAGACTGCATCAACCAAACTTGTGTAAACCCAGAGATGTGTTGGTATAAGTAGATAAGGAATGTAATTTAAACAATGGAGTACTCGAGAAACTAAGTACCTCAGATCAATGCCATAAAAATGCTAATTATCAAAGTATTCATTTTCCTCTACAGCCAGATGATTTATTTTACTAGAAACAAAACTTCCGTTTCCTGTTAACTAAATGTAGTTATAAATTTTGGAAGATAAGATACTGTGAAAAATTCATACATCAGTCATTCATGAGTAATCTAAGCTGTAAAAGTTATGAGTTAAATAAAAAGTGTTATCTTCAAGGCTTTGAAATAAACAGACTGAGCAAAGAAATCGAGCCTTAGCCTAGATTAAGAACAAAATGAGAACAAAAAACTAGCACAGATACATATTCATAAGTCTGTTAGCATTGTATTATTTACAATGTCTCGAATATCTTTAAGAATAGTTTAATTAGTTTATAATTTATGCTAATTTGTCTTTTTACTACTACGTATTATTCATGCTTTTCGCGAAATCACAAATTAGAGAAGACTGTACAACTTTGTAATATTTACCAGTGTATAATTCTTTACAAGATATAGGTACAAATATATTTTATGCTGTACTGAGTAACAATTGTTTAATTTATTGCATTTTAGCCTATAATGTTCTACAAAGACAAAGATGTAGCAACCTAAGCATACATAGGGACAAACAGACCAATAGTAGGAAGCGACTTTGTACTATGTATAGTGATAAGGCTGCCTTTTGTAGTCTATATAAGATTTTTTAAATTTAAATTACTTAAAAAACAGATTTATTTCGTATTATTATCATAAGCAAGTCACAGATTACCTGAAACTTCCAGTCTAGTCGAAAAGGTTGTGGAGGTCGTCATAAGAAAATCATTGATAAATGTCAGCATATCACTCACGTTCCTAATAGGTATAGGTTAATTGATAAAGTAAGCGCGATCGTCTTTTGTTTTTCGAATACCGAAAAGAGAAGTCCTACTTGCTCGTTAGAAAACAAGAGTAAGCTATAGGTAAAGTTTTGCAGCCCTACTTCGCAACTGCGTATTAAAAGAACTAGAGTAGGCCTCCAGCAAAGACTGAATTGTAACGTTAACATGATAATTGTAAGAGAATACTAAAGACCAGAAGCGTGTTTTTACGTGCAACCATTTGGATATTAACTTAACCCTAGAAAGAGCTGATACTTCCTGAGTTTCACTGTACCTCATCTGAATATTGAATGATATATACTGTCCCAATGAAAATAAAAACACGGCGGGTATAGTTGGTCCAGTGAAAGAAATAATAAATAAATAATGCAGGACAATCCACACAGCATCATCTAGCCCCAAGCTAAGCAGAGCTTGTGTTATGGGTACTAGATGACTGATATACCTCTACATAATACAATATTATTAAATAGATAGATATTTTTTATTATACATAGAAAACAACCAGAACCCCTGGACAAATATCTGCAGATCATACAAATATTTGCCCCGAGGCGGGGATCGAACCAGCAACCTCCTGCGTCGCAGGCGGACCTTCGCCCACCGCGCCACAGTGGTCGTCAAAGAAAACTATGTTAGAATAAAAAAAAACAATCACTCATTAGTATTTAATTAAAAATTTATTATTAAGTCACACTCATGTTAAAACTAACTGGAAGATAAACAGCTACTTCTCAAACTACTATTAATATAATTGTCACTTGACAGTAAAATGCAATTTCATTTACCAAAATACATAGTATTAAAAATTGAGATATAATTTTACAAAAGCACTTGAACCAGGAATGCAAGTCTGAATGTAAGAAAAAATACAAGATTACAAGAATTGTCTATAGACTTAGCTGATAATTGCGCGGCGTGTTTGTACAAAACTTGTGATGTTGGTTATGAAGAAATGGCACCAATACGAATTAAGTGCGGGTTCACGTCCCGTCAAGGTAGGATATTACCAAATTTCTTAAGAATTAAGATACTATCACATACTACTATGACAGCATTTTTTTTCATACAACAACAGTATATTCACGGTAATAGCTAAAAGGGGCTTAAGGGACGATTCAGAGGTTTAGTTAACTATAGAATCCACATTTCTGTCACTGGGTACGATATCGCGCCGGCAAATAGTATATTGGTGTCATACAAAATTACAAAAAAAAGTTCGTAGACCGGGCGCTATGGCGCTCATAAGGGGGACCTATCCAGCTGTAAACTAGGCTCATTACGAAAGAGTATCGTAGCAGTCTAATTAAAGTCTTATAGCTCATCCTTCTCAAGGTCAACGTCTGAAAGGTCAATGTCCTCTTCTGGCGGCAACTCTCCATCTTTCCCGTCCCAGGGTTCAGTGGTTTCAATCTTGGGCATCTCCGCGCCTCGCACAGGGGCGGTCTGGCCGCGGCCGAATGACAGGTCCCTGGAACATTTGAGATCGTTAGACAGGTGTTAGATTTGACATGTACAGATGGATTAATTGATAACCCCTCAAATAGCTGAAGTATACATTTCGCACGATTTATAATGTTTTACTGGATCCAACAACTTCTCATAGAAGACGAGGAAAGGTTTAGCTATTTGAGCCAGATTCCTATTATGTCGTTTTAAGAATTAAAGTCATTGCGTTGGAGGGCAAAAGTTAAATAATTCAATACAAGGACAAGAGCTCTTTAACAAATGTGTATAAAAATGTAATTTTTAATTTTTATTTTTTAACATTCTCAGGAGTCCTGCAAGACGAAAATAAAGCACTATGACTTTTGAAAATGTTGGTTTCTAATTCAGAACTTGTTTATTAACACAAGTAGGTTAATGTTTAAAAAAGATTTTGAATCCGTTTCTGCAAAATCTCGATTAAAGATCTCTGTTAATGTGTGCTCTGTTAGTGTGTGCCGTGTGGTGACGGCATACTATAGAATTTCACCACCCCAACTCCTCCCGTGGGTGTCGTAAGAGGCGACTAAGGGAAACACACCAGGGGGTGGGCAGCAGCGCCCTCTGCAGAACAACCACCGAACTGCGATCCCCAACCCGCATGCCCAGCGTGGGGATTATGGGCAATAACCCCCAAATGATGAACAATGTCATCTATGGCACTCATTTGGGGAGGCCTAGAGGAGCAGTGGACTATTATAGGCTGATGATGAATGTGTGCATTGTATAATGTAGAGGAAAGTCAGATTTCAATAACTTTTTTTTTTTTATAGAAGGTTGAGTCTCGGGAACTTTAATGTGCCAATGGACATGAAGACAACTTTGCCCATAGGCAGGTATATCCAATCTCTATATCTCGTAGAATTATATTATGTAAATAATTTTCCGCTTGGTTGACCGAAATGCGTAATCATCTAACCTTCAGCGTAATTGTATCTTAACGCGACGTGATCGCTGTCCTAACTAAAAGTTCCAAGGTCTTTAATGTACTTGTTTCTAGAATCCTTGATATTTTTTCTAAAGAAAGATTTACATGTTTCCCGATTTAAATAATTTTATTTCTTGAGGCTTACAATATACATAGGCAAGTAAAATTTGATACAAAATATTTTTGTAAAATAAGAAAGAAGATGTTATAGATTTTCGGTTCACTTATTTTTTTTTTTCAATACAAACCAATAAACATTTGTTGACCAAAAAATAAACAATTTTGGGTTTGAAAATTTTCATTTGTTGACCAAAAAATAAACAATTTTGGGTTTAAAATTTTCATTTGTCTCGCATACGTTTTTCAACTCTAACTTAAGTTTTTTTCGCCACGCCTATGTAACTATGCGTTGATAGAAATTGTGTTTTTGTTTAGTGGCTTCCGGTTACCTTGTATTTTTCTGTAAAATTATTGTCAAATACATTTAAATATTGCGGTGTGGTGCCGGCATAGAATTTCACCAATCCAACTCTTCTCCTGGATGTCGTAAGAGGCGACTAAGAGAAACACACGGGGGGGCGGGCAGCAGCGCCCTCTGCAGAACAACTAAACCGAACTGCGATCCCCAACACGCTAGCCCAGCGCGGGGATTATGGGAATAACCCCCAAATGATGAATATTGCCATGTATGGCGCTCATTAGGGGACTATGCCCAGGAGTAGACGATTATATGTGTAGACTGGTGACGATTATAACATTTTGACATAAATTATCTATACTAATATTATAAAGAGGAAAGATTTGATTGTTTGTTTGTTTGTATGTTTGTTTGTTTGTTTGAATTGAATAGGCTCCGAAACTACTGGACCGATTTAAAAAATTCTTTCACCATTAGAATCCAAAATTTTCCGTGATGAACATAGGCTATATAATATTTTCAAAAAAGTTAGGGATCCGCATGAAAAATTCAATAATTGAACCGTGCGCTGTATATTCAACCTCTTTTTCTATTATGGCGCGTCAGAATAGAAAAAGAGGTTGCGCACTGTGCTTGCTTTTTCTCTTTGGCCAGTGTCAGTTATGGAGTGTCGAGTCAATGTCAAAAATCCCAATGCTGTTAGAAAAAGTAAGGGATCCGTATGAAAACTGTGAAACCCATCGTGTTATTGTGTATAATTTCTTTGTTTAATACCCGTGCGAAGCCGGGGCGGGCCGCTAGTCTTAGATATTAAAACTGAGTATTATCATCAGCCTATGTTAGTCCACTGCTGAATAATAATGAAAAAAAACTGAGTATATATAATGTTAAGTTCATCAATGAAATTAAAATACTCAGTTTTAAATTCTACCTCGGCTAGCTTGAATAATGTAAGTTGATTATGGACAAGCAATAGATACCTTGCAAAGATTTCACATTTCAATATTGTTTGTAATGGCTTCTTTCTTGGCGGATTTTTATAAACAATCGACGTTCGAGTTACTTCCTTTTATTGTTTTAATAAGGGCATTGTCTCACTACATTCAAGAATTACCACATTCCTTACAACAATATTTAAATGTCTCTGATTTGTAAGACCTACTGAATGTTTTGACAAAACCTAAAACCTACTTTTTAATTATTTATAACTATATGCGTGTCAAATAGTAATCCATCGCGAATAAAATTTAAATGAGACCACCTCGGAATCATTCTCTAAAAAACTTTAAAATAACCATCAAAATCGCTCCACAACTGATAGAGGCGAAAAACAAGTTTTTGATTGGCTGTTCCGTAGTGTAACCCATTTTTCGAAGTCGGGTAGATAAAATCACCACAAGTTGCTCCACACACAAAACACTTACAGGCAAGTGTTTTAAAAATGTTACAATGCTGATGATTTTACCATTACACTCCTGTCCAACGAATATGTTTAAAGGACAGATTAGTTGGAGGCACTGTGACATGTGTTGCGTTTTTGTGTCTGTAATATCTTTTGAAGTTTCTCTGGCGAAAACTTACAAAGTAAAATCCGTACCAGACATGAATTAGGGAGAGTCTTAAGTGCACATTTAGGACTTGTCGATTTATTCACGCCTGGTACCGAAATTAATAAATTAATAAATAAATTTGAACTCTGTTTTGCAGTGCCCTTCCAGGGAGCATGTACCTAGTGAAAACTATACTAACCATTCACTTAGACCTAAGAATAAATGTACATGCAAACAAAATAGAGCAAAAATATATGAAATATGAAATAAAAGTATATTGCGAACTAACCTGAGGAACTCATTGATGCCCGTCTCGGAGAAGGATCCGCGGAGTGTGGAGAACTTGAGTTTCTTCGCGTTGACGACCGCCATCGCGGGGTAGCCGAAGCCTCCCATCTCCAGGGCTTCTTCTAGCGCGGGCTGCGCGCCGGCCTCCGACCAGATCCAACTGGAAAGACGACAATTTTTAAATTTAAAAAGACCTATATATGTATTTCTTTTTAATTAATACTAAAATTCGGGAAGAGATTAAGGCTCAGAAAGCTACTTAAAAAATCCACAAAAAGCAGCTGAAAGGTATTACATTAACAATGTTACAGGTCGACTAATCGATTATAATATAACCTAATGTATTTAAGGTTACAAATTCAGCAAGGATATAAAAAAAGAAAAATAATCTAGGAACTACCAATAAATCAACCACTTACAATACTTTTAAGTTAAATTACAGAATTAAAATAATGTTCAATAATCTCTCTGGTTAGAACATTAAAACACCTGCAAATGTAACCAATAACTAGTTACTTCCTTTAAATTTTCCTTTTTACTGTCTTAGGAGGTCTTAAAATTGGAAAGCTTAAATGTATACCCTAAAATTGGAGTAAACGGTCCGTAGAAAGTCGGACTGTGACGACTCGATACCATAGAGAAACCCAAAGCCGCCTTATTCTATATGGCATAGGAGATTTCTTTCCCAAACCGTGTCCGATTCCACGCCGCTCTCTCCTGTCTGTGTAACGCGTTTGGATAGGCAATAATAAATAAAGGCTCTGTCAACGGCACGATTCCGTAGATCGAACAGTATTCGAGTACATTAAAGAAGTCTCACCCCCACATCTTGTTCTTGAATTTATCTCCGAGTCGCTTGAGTATCGCCAAGTAATCGTTCCTGCAAGCCGCGTCGCAGTCCAGGATGTGAGGCAGCACTGAGACCACACAGAGCGGCTTCTCGCTGCACTGCGCTACAACGGACGCGTCGACGGCCTGGGAATATTCAATACAATATTATTATTTAATTTATTTTTATATCCCTACTTATATTATAAAGAGGAAATATTTGATTGTTTGTTTGAATTGAATTCTACTGCCGTGTGGTGCGCCAGAGTTTCACCCACTCCCACTCTTCCCGTGGGTGTCGTAAGAGGCGACTAAGGGAAAACACCGGGGGGCGGGCAGCAGCGCCCTCTGAAGAACAACTCCACCGAACTGCGATCCCCAACCCGCATGCCCAGCGCGGGGATTATGGGCAATAACCCCCAAATGATAAATAACGCCATCTATGGCGCTCATAAGGCCTCAGGAGGCATATGTCCAGCAGTGGACTGATATAGGTTGATGTTGTTGTTGAATTGAACAGGCTCCGAAATTACTGGACCGATTAGAAAAATTATTTCGCCATTAGAATCCTAAATTTTCTGTGATGAACATAGGCTGTAGAATATTTTCAAAAAAGTTGGGTTCTGTATGAAAAATTTAATTTTTGTTTAAGTAATACCCGTGCGAAGCCGGGGCCGGACGCTAGTATTATATGAGGTTCCTGCCACAAGCTTTTTTGAAGATAGACCTTTCTACGCAAATAATAAGATAACATGGCTTCTTTGAAAAAAAAAAACAGATTTGTTTTACTTCCATTTCAGTAAGGTATTTTGAAAAAATAAATTCTAGGTAGAAACCTAGATAAATACAATTTTAATACCAATAATAGCAGATCATGGTGCTCATATGCTCAAAATACATATCATTTTGGTATTACGTTTGTATATATTTGGGAAATGCATCCGTGTTGCCGGAACCATCGGTTAAATTTCAAACAATATGTTTCTAATTTTATTACATACTCATTTATACAAAAAGACAATTTAAGGCAGTGACACGTCTCGCTGGTGCCTTAAAGAAAATAATTGTATTAAACATAGTTTAGTATTGCTTTTTTTTTTTTTTTTTTTTTTTTTATAACTGATAGACCTCCGTTTGACCACGATCTCACCTGATGGAAAGTGAAGATGTGGCCGACGGTGGATCACGCAGGTCTAGAAGACACCTATTCACTCTACATGTTATTATGTTATTTATGATCTATTATACGATTTTCTATCATGCACGTGATAAAACATAAAATAAACTTAAAAAAAAATATTCCTGTCTGCATAATCCACTTTTTAACTACCAATCTGCATAATTGATTTTACTTTGTCATGAAATGAGCATCATAATGACATTCACTAACATAAATTTAACCATCTTCAGTTTGATATTCCAACTTCCAAGGTTTTTTAAAACGAATACAAGAATATCATAATATACAAAGCATATAATAATGTTTACGCAAGGAAATCAAAACATATGCCTCAGTAATCTTTACGACCTAGCAATATTAGTTCGCGTTTCGCAGTACTGTTCAGTAATTTCACGGATTTATTTTATCAAGTAACGCGCGTGAAGAATTATGTAAGAAATTATTATTTAACTAGATACTTATTTTATCTAGATTTTGGATTTGATTTTTTCATACGGTAAAAGAATTATATTACCTAATATTTATTATTATTATTACCAGTATTTAGCGATAGGTAATTTTTTTTTTTGACAAATCTCAAATCCTAAACCTGGCAACTTAATTTTACATTGTTTTTAAGTACGTCGGAATAATGTTCTATACTCTAGCGAACTAAAAAAACATTCATACAGCCATATAGAAGCTCCTTTTTTCTAAATCTGCTAAAAAGCTGTAATTCCAAACAGATACGCAATTTTTTTACCTATTTGTAAAAAACTTAATGCACCCGTACTTAAAATACTTACGACGAATAACCTAGTTGTGAAACCCGTTAAACTTTTGTTGAAAGAGAACCCTGTTTAGTGTGAAACTCGCCTATGCCATTCCTCATCTCTGTATATTTTTTTTTTTTTTAAATCATTTATTTCATACATGGGAGTTTTACCAGACATGGCATGCCACTCCCGTTGTATATTTTTTGCACTTCATCATTATTCATTACATAGTATCTATCATTCATTACAAAGTCGCTTCTAGCTATCGTTTAGTTCTTTATGACTATGCAAAGGATTTTGATGGGGTTTTATTATAGATAGTTATTAAAGAGGATGTTTTATAAAACATGTACTCGTGTAAAGACTAAACAGTAAAACAAACAAACCTAGTTACCGTTAATTATCGAATTAAAAATTATTATTATAAAAAATTATATATATATATATATAAATAAACCAGATTCCAAACTTTAAACTCCACTCATCTAGCCCCTATGTAATGACAATGAAATTACAAAATAAACTACATAACGCGTTGAAAAATGAGGAAAATAAAAAATATCTTAAAAAAATAAAGCTTTTTTGACCACAAAACCCAAGTGAGGATATCTAATCGAAAAATTAATTTTAAAAATATTTTGGATTAATTGTTTGCCTGGCAGGGTCTATAGTCAAATGAATGAAATTCATGACCTTTGTATAAGTACTTATATGTGTAGAATGCAATAAATGATTGAGTATTCATCAGTCTATAATAGTCCACTGCTGGACACATAGGCCTCCCCAAATGAGCGCCATAGAATGCATTTATCATTTGGGGGTCCATTGCCCATAATCCCCATACTGGGCTTAAGTATTAAAAACATAGAATGCATTTATCATTTGGGGGTTCATCGGCCATAATCCCCACGCTGGGCTTAAGTATTCAAAACTATAACTAACCTGAATAATCTCCGGCGCAGGCAGATTCTCGGCGACCTTATCGAGCGCCCAGGAGACGATGTCACTGGAAGTCCTGCCTCCGTTGTAGTCCTCCACGCTGTCCGATGACTTCTTACCAGCGGCAAACATCTTGATGGTGGGATAGCCTTGCACTTGGTAGCGGCCGGCCATCATCGTGTGCACTGTAGCGTCGAGCGCGCCGAGCTTCACCTAGAAATAACGTTGGTAATATTCATTGACTCATCATCAGACTATAATAGTCCACTGCTCGACCTCTAGTCCTCCCCGAATGAGCACCATAGATAGCATTATTCATTTGGGGGTTATTGCCCATAACACCCATGCTGGGCATGCGGGTTGGGGATCGCAGATCAGTGGAGTTGTTCTGCAGAGGCCGCTGCTGCCCGCCCCCCGGTGTGTCTCCCTTAGTCGCCTCTTACGACACCCACGGGAAGAGTGAGGGTGGTGAAATTCTATGCCGGCACCACACGGCTTGTTAATTGAGTAATTTTGATTTGCCTATTAATTAATTAATAGGGCACTGAATGTTGCCGATATTAACGCTTAGCTTCTAGAGCTATCTACAAGTAGCTTCTAGAGCAGCGCCTCTGTTTGTATACTCAGCCACACTCAGAAAAGATCATTAAATTAGTCCTAACGAGTAATTTACTAATAAGCATTATATCTTCTAACTGACCGTTCATTATAACATAACTGACATTTTTCAAATCTACACTAAGGAACCATTTAAGCAGGCCTTAAGCGACTCTGAGTGTGGCTGTTTAACTCTGGTTCCATCGCAACTAATAATCATGAATAAGAATCATTGATTTGCTTAAAACATGGTATTAGTAAGCATGAAATTAAGTAAACACTAGCTTGGGTGCCCGCAGTTTCACCCACGTAACTCCCGATCCCGTGGGATTTTCGGGATAAAAAGTGGCCAAAAGTTATTCCAGGTTATAAATTTATCTGTGTACCAAGTTTCATCAAAATCTGTTTGGTAGTTTTTGCGTGAAAAAGTAACAAACATCCATCCATACTTACAAACGTTCGCGTTTACAATTATTGTAAACTCGAACGTTTGTAAGTATGGATTATATTCGTTATTAGTTCGCGTTTTTAATGTAGTATAGATGAATACGAGCATCATGTTTTGCCACTACTGGCGTGCAAATAGGAGTCCTTTTGCCATAAATGCGTTGTCATGCTCGTATTTTACGCGACTCGCAAAACAAAAATCACGCTAGTTTGGCCTCATCATTAGTTTACTAAACATTTTTCGACGAGGAATAATCTTATGCCACATAAATGTCAACAAGTGGGGGATCTACGGCCTTTTCACATAAATGACTATACTACATAGCACGCTCGATCTACCCTGTTGATCTTTTTACAAGTTTTAGAACCTTTTTACAGTGGATCTAATGATGAAAACAAATTCATCATATCTATCGGCTTAGATTTTAAATCTAGTAGGCTACATTAAAAATCAGAAAGTTGACAACTATTGCCGACTGTGCTTCTAAAAAAAAAATTAACTAAATTTTTCGTTTCCGTCTATTCATAAAGCAAAACCATACATCCTTTTAAATGTTAGAAGGTAAAACTTAAGCATTTTATCATATAAATAGACCAATAACATACCTTTCCTTTCAGTTCCGTGGCAGCCTTGGCCCAATGGGGCTCCAGGTTCTTGCAGTGGCCACACCACGGGGCATAGAACTCCACCAGCCACAGGTCTTCGCTGTCCAGAACAAGCTCTTTGAAGTTGCTGTCTGTTAGAGTGATCACGTCCGACTGAAGAGAAAATTTTTAAACAATTAATAAATGTATAGCTAGTATGCACTCACATCACATACACTCCCATGCGAGAAGTCAGTGCAGATCTCAGTTCTCCGCTTAGAATTAGATATGTATAGTGAAATTAGTCTACCGTACGTACAGCATAAATGTATAGTGAATCGGTTTTGTGACCATTAGACGCCTGACGAATTTTTTTTTGGCTTTTGTTCAATAAGGACAGTCTTTTCGAAAATTATTATACTGTAGACATCAAACGAGATCATACAGTAATGTTACCGTCACTGGTAGTTATCAATGTGACATCCGCTTTCCTTTTGAGATAAGACATAATAGGGTAAAGGAGCTTTGTTTCTGAAAAAACGTTATAGCTCCAAAAGATAACTTTGGTATTCCTACGTGCGCCATTTCATGAACCACTCTACATTATTAAGGTGGCTCTAGTTATAAAGACATGGATTATAGCATTGGATTTTAGCACAATTTGTGAGATTTCATACTCAAAATAATCATTGTAGTTAGTATTAATGATGATTTGAGTGCTCCAAAAGTATCAATTATCATCATGGGTTCTCAGAAAATAGTTTACAATTTTCACCTATTAACTTTTGCTCAAGTTTTATAAAGTAAAAGTAAAAGTAAAAGTATATTTATTGCAATTACATGTAAGGAGATGGTAGTACATAAAATTTGTCACAATGTAATTTACCCTCTAAGGGCTTGCAATGATTTGTCTAATTAACATGCATTATACATAATTAAATGTCAGAACAGTATCCGAATTGCAAAATAACAAAAAACAAACAAATAAAAATAGATATTGTAATATGTCAAATGAATAATGAATTGGTAATGATTTATTATGGTTGTTTGTCAAAAATCTTATCTTCAATGAACTCTTTAACTGTGTAGTAACATTTTTCTAATAATATGGTTTTTAGTTTATTTTTGAACATTGCAGTAGGTAGTTCTCTTATTACGAGAGGGATTTTATTATAAATAGTCGGTGCCATAGCAAAGAGACTAATTCTTAACAACTTTTTTTTGCAGTTTAATGTACATATTTTCAGTTGGTCGCGTCTATTACGTGGTATAGCGTCAGATTTCTGAGAGAACAAACCAGGATTGTTTCTGACAAACATAGCTGTTTCTAAAATATACAGCGAAGGGAGAGTCAATATTTTGCATTTTTTGAAAAGAGGTTTGCATGAATCCGTCATTTTCATACGAAACATGGCTCTAATACATCTTTTTTGAGATTTGAATACTTTGTCGACGTCAGTAGAGTTCCCCCAAAATAATAAGCCGTACCTGATGTTGGTGGCAATCAGGCCGTGATACGCAATAAGAAGGGTCTCCTCATTGACTACTGGCGATAGTTTATGTAGTACGTAAACGAGGCTATTTATTTTTTTACAGACATTTTCTACATGTGGTTTCCAATTTAACTTTCTATCTATGTTAATCCCTAGAAATTTTGTAGTCATAACTTCCTCAATTAAATAATTATTGTATTGTATGTCAAAATTTGGAAAAGCAGCATCATCGCGTTGTCTAAAATTAATAAGTTTAGTTTTATTAATATTGATCTTTAAATTGTTATTATCTAGCCATTGTATTATAGATGTCAGAGCAAGGTTAATGTCATTTTGATAGGAATTAATATTATTACATGTTATTGTTACAGTACTGTCGTCAGCAAAGAGAGACATAGGTTGTATAGTAGCTCTAGGCAGATCATTAATGTAAGTAAGGAAAAGCAATGGACCTAGTACACTTCCTTGAGGAACACCATACATCATAGTACGTTCTTTCGATACAAAGACTTCTTCTCGTTTAGTTTTGTAGTTGATTTTTGTTATGTGAGTGACTTGTTTTCTGTTTTCTAAGTAGGATTTCACTAATTGTAGAGCGTTACCTCTAATACCATATGATTCCAGTTTATCAAGTAGGATGCTGTGCTGGACGTAATCAAAAGCTTGTGTCATATCGCAAAATATAGAGCAAACGGGAGTGTTTTTGTCAACGCTACATGTAACACGAAAAAGAAAGTCGTAGAGAGCCATATTTATGGTCTTATTTTCTCTAAAACCCTTTTGCTCATTACAAAATATCTTATTTGATTCAAAATAGTTATTAAATAATCGATAGATGTATTTTTCAAATATTTTAGATATTACCGGTATGAGAGATATCGGTCGATAATTTTCTAGCTTCTTTTTGCTTTCTTTTTTATGTAGTGGTTTTATTATTGAAACCTTTAATGCATCTGGAAAGATACCTGTGTCAAGAGACAGGTTTACAATATGGCTGATAGGGGCGCTAATACAATGAGCTACAACTTTAAGTATTTTGGTAGAGATTTCGTCGTACCCGACGCTACTTGTATTGTTAAGAGAATATATTATGCTAAGTATATCGGTCGGTAAACAAGGTTTTAGGAATATAGAATTTTGTGGGCTTTTGATATATTTTTTAACATTGTTTCCTGCTTTGTCGATTGGAATTACCTTATCAATAAAAAAATTATTAAATGTATTCGAGATGTCATGTGGATCTGTTATTGATTTATTATCTACTATTAATTCTTCAATCGCGTCTTTTGGTAAGCTTCGTTTAGTGTTATTAATTATACTCCACGTAGTTTTACTTTTGTTTTTTGACATTTTGATTTTGTGATTATTTTGAGCCTTTTGCGTGAGCTTTATAATTCTTTTGAGTGTTTTTGTGTATTTTTTGTACGTATGTGTGTTTAACTCCGAGGGTCTTTTCCTACGTTCCCAAAGAAGTTTTCTTTTTTTCTTACTACAGATTTTTATACCATGTGATATCCAATGGACTGGTTTGGTTACTTTTATAGTAATCATTTTGTAAGGGAAACAGAGGTCGTAAAATAGTTTGATCATGTCAATAAATTGATTGTAAGAAATATTGGGATCCGTTTCGCTGTATATTTCCGAAAAAGATAGATTTTCTAGAGTCTTAGTGAATTTTCCTATATTTTCTGCTGAATAGTCTCGTCTCAAAACACGCCAATATTTTACTAGAGCTAAATTTTTAACAGGACATTTTAAAAGCTGTGAGGTGTGATCTGATAGAGCTAAGTCAATTACCTCTGTGGAGCATCTTTTTTTTAAATTGTGAGCAAAATTATCTATACATGTCTTACTACTAAGTCGTGTTGGCTGCCTAAGAGCAAGCTTAAGATTAAAGTTAAGCAATAAACATTCGAAATCGAGAGTCATATTATTTTTCTTTAAAATGTCAATATTAAAATCTCCTGCAATAATCACGTTCTCATAATGTTTTTTAGATATTTCATACAGAACTTTCCTGAAACAGTTAATAAAAATGTCAAAATTACTCATTTTAGGTACTCTATAAACACATACAATTACAATACTATAGTCAGTTAGTTCCACAGCACAACATTCAAATATACTTGCAATGGAAAAGTCTGATAATTTCTTAATCTCTGTCCACTTATTGATTTCCTTATGTACTAATATGCAGGCTCCTCCGCGCTTGCTCTCCTTGCGGCTGAAGCACGCCGCCAGGGTGTAATTCGGTATCGTAAGAAACTGTTCTTGTCCGTCCATCATGAAATGTTCCGAAATACATAAGATGTCAACTTTCTTTTCACGCTCCTGTAGTTCCTTAAGGCAAACAGTTAATAAGTCCGATTTGCCTAGAAGTCCTGCTATATTTTGATGTAGAACAAAGAGGTCTTTATTCACGAAAAAACTGGTTTTGTATATCAAATGCCTCATCATTATGTGCAGTATTTGAAATTAATTGTTTGTGATGTGCTGTACGATGTTTCATTTTATTTATATTTGTAATGGTGTTGGCTAAGTCTTGAAAAATCGTCCGAAGACCATAGTTGCTTATTTTTCCTGAGGGTTTATGAAACATCGAGAAGTCGTATGTTAAGCATTTGTTAGTGTCAAGTAAGTATGCATACTTATAATTTTGGATGTCTTTGCATAGAAGATTGTTAAAACTAAGAATTTTTTGGTTTATTAGGTATTTTCCAAAGCCATACTGATAAGTTGGCGCACATAATATTATATGTGTATTTGTAATTTCTTGTAGAGTTGTTTTGATGCAGTCTAATATGTTCTGTGTATCGTATCCTTCTATTAAGGCGAGGTATTCCTGCAGCTGTAGGCATTTTGTCCTGTCTAAAGTTGCGCGCGAAATACTTAGCGCAGATGCAGCGCCAACGACATAGTATAGAAATAAGCAGTAGCATAATATTATTTCACTTTAGAAACGCTGTTGCTATGATCAAACTTTGTTAATAGTTTTCAGTTAGAGTTTCGTAAATAAATGAAGTTGTTACAACTTCATCTCTATTTATGTTTCTTAATATAGATAATGAATTAATAATAAAGTAATTGATCCCAAGATAACCAACCAAACCAAGAACGCTGAAAAACGTCCGGACCAGACCAACAAAAGGCATAGTTAATTTCCGAACTTCGTTTTTTAAGTACCTACAAAATTTGAAATAAATCCTCAAATAAAGAAGACAAAGAAGCAAATAGAGAACATTCGCTTCTATGATTTAAAATTTAGTTTGAAATAAATACAAAGAATAAAGGGTATCAAATAAAACAATTATAATAAAATATTATTATTTTCTCAAAATTCTCCAATATTCAATTCTAGCGTGCTTGTACCCGGTTAGTGGCTCAGGAGATGATAAGGCTATGGACATCACATAATTATTTTTTCCATTTGTGGTAAGGCTAGGAAGTCTATAATTTACAATTCTTTTTTCGACCTTTTTCAACGTATTTTACTTAGTATGAAACTTAGGCGATTTTCAAAACCTGTTTTGAATTGTCGAATTCCATACCTTTGATTTGAATTGCTCTCAATGAAAAAGTCTCATTGTATGAAAATTTGTTTTATGACCATATTTCAAAAAGTTTAATTTTTACAGACTTCTCTATATTTTTTCTGTAAATTATAAATCTATATCTACAAACGCATAGTACATTTTACATCGATCACTCTGCAATCTTCGGAGATAGGGGGTTGGTGGGGGAATGGTTAATTTTTTGACCATTTATTACATTTCACATCGATCGCTCTGCAATCTTTGGAGATAAGGGGGGGAATGGTCATTTATTCGACCTTTTTCTAAATATTTCAAAAAGTATAAAATTCATCAAAATTTCAAAATCTGTTTTGGAATGTGCAAATTGAAACCTTTCATTTGATACCCCATTCGACTCTGTAGGGTCCCATTTCAATATTCAATTTCAAAATTTGTACCTACTGAAAATCTTTATTTTGATTTTTCATTTTTTCATTTTTGCCGACCAGAGCGAGGTCGGCGCATTCTGCAGTGTTCGGGGAACTTCGGGAGGCTCGGCCGTCCGAGAAAGCCCGAACACTGCATCGATATGCTGCACACTTCGGGCTGCGTTTATTCAATAACTATTCTTACTCTTTATCTGTTTATATCAATTAGGTACCTTAGTAGTTTAAGACACAAAAATTTTGTTTTATCACTCACGTAATAAAAAACGTAAAGTATGTAACCAGAGGAATGTAACATTCGAGTCAAATCCTCAAGGGCTTAACGAATGTTAATATTTAATAACTAGAATAAGTTTTTCAAGAATAAATAAAAAAAAAAAAAAAATATTTTCATAATTCGCCGCCCCACCGAATACATAATATGGTAACCGACTATTACTATAGAAGTGTTTTTATTTGAAATAATTGTTTCTGAGGTGCGATTACACCTTGTGAATTTTTTTCACGCAAATCGTACGAGTAGTTCTTGAGATAGGCTTTTTGTAATGGGTTTTACTTTTTTATTAAACGAAAAATAAAAACAGCTCTTTGATCCGAACAACATCGCAACAGGTTAATTCTCACTCCTCGATATCTCGCTTTTTATTGTAAGATGTGATTGCGGTTTTATTCGGGAAAAAAAGATAAAACTTATTTTACGTAAAGTAGAAAACGCTCTTATTCATGTTTTAATTGCAGTTTTTTACTATATAATAATTTAAAAAATCTGAAAACAAGCAGCGGAGCCATAATAGAATAAGAATATAGGTATAGCGCACGGTTTAATTATTGAATTTTTCATCTGGGTCCCTAACTATGGTCATCACGGAAAATTTAGCATTTTAATGATAAAAAAAAAATTCAAATCGGTCCAGTAGTTTCGGAACAATTCAAACAAACAAACAATCAAATCTTTCCTCTTTATAATATTAGTATAGATAAAAGAAACCTATTAACATGTAATAAAATTATAGATTAAAAACTAGAGGTAAGCAGCTCGGGGGGAGTGCCTTGCCTTAGGCGGCCTTATCGCATTGGAGTTTTTACTTTTCATAACCTAAAACGTCTTTGATTTGATGGTAATCGATATCCATGTGTAAAATCTGCGATAGTAAACTTTCAGCCATCTTGGATTTCAGCACCAGCATTGGTGCTGAAATCCAAGAAAGCGAGCTGTGCTGATCCTTGGGATCAGCACAGCTCGCTTCGCTCGCCGTGCTGTTCCTCTTTGTCGCATTGCAGCTCGCTTCGCTCGCCGCAGTGCTTCACCCGCTTGCTGGGAGAGGGGGGTCGTGGGGGTCACAGCACGTCTCGCTTCGCTCGCCGTGCTATTCTCCTTAGTCGCATTGCAGCTGGCATCGCTCGCCGCAATGCTCCACCCGAAAAAAAAGGTCAAAATTTGGCCAATTTTCGGTTTTTTATAAAAAAAGAGGGTCTGGGGGGTCAAAGGGTTCAAACTTTATTTTGGGTTCAAAATGATTTCTTCTCCTCTACATAACTGTGAAAAAATTTTTCTTCTAGGTCGATCCGTTTGGGAGATACAAAAAGGGGGGGTGAAAATGTGGGTGGAGGGGGGGTGATTTTTTTTTATTTTTCAACACTAGAAGAAACCTTCTATACGACTCCGCAATCCAAATTTTTCTATAACGACTATTTCCGGTAGCAACTTCAAAAGGGGGGTCTGGGGGCAAAGGGAGGGGGGAATTTTTGCCTGCCTTTGAACTATTTGACCCCCTCTATACAACCCCACAAAAAATAACATTCAGTATGGCTCTGTTTGGGAGCCCCCCTAAAGGGGGGGGGGGAGAAGGGGCAAATTTGGAAAAGTCGGAATTTTCCTTAGGTCCCCCCGATGCCCTCTATACGATTCCGTAAAAAAAACCATACCTATGATGGTGGAGGGGGCTCCACCATCAAGGAGAACAATTATGTCAATGCTTTATAGATATATAAAATGTTAATGTAGTTAACTAAATATTATTGGCAATAAATCATTCCAGTAAGTAGATAATATATTTTTAAACTAGAACAATAACCTTTATTAATTTTCTGCCTTACATACCGATGATTTTATACTATGGCACTACGACCGTCACATATCATGTCAAAGGTTGAAGTAAAATTGAATCTAACGCCATTGTGTCAGAGACTAAAATTGCATAACAAATGAAACATTTACGTACTTCATAAATTAGCGGAAAAATTGACATAGGTCCGTCGTCTGTAAGCGCCAGAGCGCGACTGATCGTGTCTGCCAAGCCACCACGCTTGTGAATTTTGTAGTTATTTCAAAATAGTGATTTTGAAAATCATTTTATCAGGACAAACTCTGCGAATTTGTCTAGAAATAGTTACTGTCTTTAATTGAGTACAAAAAAAAACTTAAAATATCACATGGTTTAGTCATAATATTGAAAAAACATTTCAAAAAGGGGTAACTTCGAGATTTTTTTTTCCCGAGCGAAGTTTATAAAATCTTGTATCTGAATGCGAATTTGACTAGACTAAATCCTTAACTATTACATATCTTTTTTACAGAATTTTTAATCAGTATTCCTACATCTCAGATGGTTTTGAAAACCACAAAAGTGCGGCCTCTGTTGGCCTACCTGGCCTTAAGTCTTCCTCACCTAGCAATATAACACAATAATCATCCATTGTGAAGTCCTTTAGTTTTGTTTGTAAACCGTGTAGTAACTGTGAGATGTTTGCTTTGGGCGTAAGATAATGGCAGATGGTAGAGCCATAGTGTAGGACGTCCTGCGCGGTTGTTAGTACCTTGTTTTGTTTGTTGGTACTCAAAAGGCATATTTTCGGTGTAACGTTACATGACGTATTTGGTACTAATGTCTGATTGAAAGGTTTGGTAAGGCAAGGAATCCGATAAGTTGGAAAGAGGGGCTGATGATTTTCTGACAGTAAATTCGTATTTTCAGTATTTGAAACTGAAGTTTGTGTTTGTTTATCTATAGTTTCGGGGTTAATATCGGTTTGGCATTCTCTATGTATTTTCTGCTGAAAGGACTCTACTGTTTCTGTTTGAGTTCGTTTATTTGTCGTATTTTTAGCCTTCTTGCAGTCTAATTCTGAGGGTATCATATTTTCTGTTTGTGTATGCTTGTCTAATTTAATTTTTATATTTTTTCGATTTGCAGACGTTGGAGATTTTGTCTTCGCAGGGCTAGTTCCAATTTTCCTATAGATGACATTCTTTTTAGCTAATTCATTATTATTATTTCTAAGCTCTCTATTTTCGAGTGATAAACGTTCTATTTCGTTGTGTGCACTGGTTAATTCAATCTGGAGATGGTCAATTTTTTGCATGAGATTCTGTACTTGTTCGCTTAAATCACTTGATATGTCAGGCAAGCTACTGGTGCTGCCACCTACTGTATCATCAATACTCATGTCTGAATCATTGAGTTTGGTAGTGGTTTCTAGAACTAATTGTGTATGCGCCCGCCTGAGCGTAACATAATCTGTAGGGTCCATTCTCTCAAACGTTTACCTCTAGTATGAAGAATCCAGTTATTTGAAATAAACAAAAAGAGTCGTCGGTGTGATTCGAACCCTCCGGTCTTAAGACCTATGGTGCCGCAATCCAGCGTGTGTGCCACCACGCCAAGATGACTGATGCGTTGCCTTCGAAAATCAGCGTATAGATGCTTTGTAGCTTTTGACGTTCATTAGTCTATTAGTGACGGTAGATTGTACTTGGGTCCAAATGTCAGTTTATGCGTGAAGTAAACATTGAAGAATTCAATGTTGTTGAAACGGTTCGTATCGAAAGAATATTTGAAAATTTACTCACTTTTTGAGCCAATATCTTTATTTCTTGATGGAGTATGTTTTCTTTAAGTTTTTTCCTAATATGTTGTGTGAATCTTTTGTTTGAGTATTCTCGCTTTGGCTAAATAATTTGTCACTTTGTTTCTTCTTTGATTGTTTCTCAGTGTGTGAATAATTAGGGCTGAAAACAATTTGTGGTGGTATTTAGACCACACTTTACGCACTTAGTATTTATGTATCGTTGAAACTTCACTTTTACTATTTTTAGGAATATTTGAACACGGAAGCGATGTTTACTAAGATAGCAGCGCCATCTGTCCATGTCTATTCTTTGTAGAAAGCTGTCTGACAGAATGATTCAGCTATCTGATGACAGTCAATCTGATTGTTAACTGTGCTAAATAACCACACAAAATTCCCTGAATTAGAAACTTTCGAAAGAAGCCCAAAAATAGTAGGTGGTTGGTACTTTTATGTGGTTGCATATTATAAAATCAATGACGCGTCCCAATCGCCTGTCTTAGAGCAGATGTGTAGGCGAACATATGTAGGCGGTAACATAGAAAAGAATACACCTACATTGCTTTTAGAAAGTTCTGGACTATATTCATGTAAACTTATATAACATCAAAATAAATTCAGGACTAATAAAAACCCTCTTTTTTGTTCTGTGTTTGTGTGTTTTGCTAGCAATTTGTTGTAATACTTTGAAATTTTTTAGATGAATGTTTAAGTTCCTTGTTTCGGCAGCAAAATGAAACCCATGAAATGTTTTAGTAACAAACTGATAAGACTGATTGATGAGTGTTCATGTCACACAGTGTAAATTAAAAATGAAGAGATAAGCGAAGTTTTAAGAATGTAAATGTTTAAAATATAAGCTTATTCAATGTCTTTCATTACCTACACTTACATTAATTACCATTATTGTAAAAAACAATTAGAATAGTGCCATTAAACTATTGAAATTAAACTTTATTTTGCTTTTTTGATAACATATATTACCATTACCACCTACAACATTGAAAGGACCTATTTAATTCAATATCATTTGACAAAAAACTCACATCTCAGCAAGAAATTTAACTATATTTTTACTAGGTAGGTACAGTATGATGTATTTTAAATCTTTAAAATATGATTTCTATAATTGTTTCTTCTGGTTTTTTTCATCCATTTAGAGAGGGGTTTAGATCCAATTACTTTATGTGCATCATCATAAGACATTCTTCTACGAAATAGATGGTTTTCAAGTATATATAAGTTTTTAGTATTATTTGATGGTGTGGCGAGATACTGAAGACTGACTGGTGTTGCTCTATCTGTACTTGGTTGGTTCCATGGTATATCATGACCGTAGACTTTTTTGTGCTGGTGCAGTAGCTAAAGTTATTTTTGAACTTAATGTAAATTAGTTTACTTATTATTACTTAATGATACTTACATAAAAATACAAAGTTACTTTATCAACACTTCTAATTAGGTCTTTTAGCCTGAGGTTTATAGGTTCTTAACATAGACCGTAGAGTTTTTATAACTTGTCCTTTCCAGGTGTCATCATATTGTTTGGTAGAATTACCAGTTATTTCTATTTTATTGTTTTGAAATTTTGATGAGCTTACTGTCACAGTGGGATTTCTTTTACTAAGAGAAACAAGTCTGCTCTTGGTCATAGGATATTTTAGGAGAGATTTAAAATCTTGCAATGTTAGGAATATTGGCAAGTGGACTTTTACTAAAGAGTTATTTGTGGGAGGATTTATAACACTATTGTTGTTCAAAATATCACCATATTGTTTACGCAAATGAGGTTTAAATGTTTTTAGCATTTGCATTACCTTGTCTGAAGATGAGTCTTTTTTGCCAAGATTCTCATAGGCCTTGGCCTTCGCAGCCTTGATTGCTGCATCAACGAAACCCTCTGCAGTTCTTGGCCCCTGGTATGAAGTAGACTTGCTGCCGGTGAAGATTTTGATTGTGGGGAATCCTGAGACCCCATATTTTTGTGCTAAGCTCTTGTGGTTGTCTGAATCCACTGCACCTACTTTTACTATGCCCTGGGAAGATTTAGAATGATTTGTATTTACAATAAAGGAAATTCTCAAAAGAATACTAAACTTTAGAACATAGTATACCTTTAGTGCTTGGGCAGTTTTCTTGTATTCAGGTACAAGATTTTTACAGTGACCACACCAAGGGGCATAAAATTCTACAATCCATACTTCATCTGAATTTAAGACTAATCGGTCAAAATTACTGGCTGTGAGATCTACCACAGCAGACGATGGGTCGTAAAGGGCGAATGTCCCAGCTGAGCAAAGTAATATACCTGAAATCAGCCAAAATGCATATAGTTACCGGCAAATCGCAAACAAACTTCACAGCTACCTAACCAGACCTCTTTGTTCACGGATTAATCGAATGTTTTCACAACATACCTAGATAAATTGAATGAAGCATTTTGTTTGATTTTACACTGGTTTATTAAATTAAATTATCATGCGCGAACAAACCGGAACGATTTATTAGCAATAACTGAGATCGCACGCACTTCGAAACACGTCAGTCTTATTTTCTTCAAAATTTAGAAGTGTTGACGTGTGTGAGTGTTCAGTCGTTCAGTCAGACAGATTTTGGTTATGTTTGCAGTGTTGCCAGACAGGGAAACCAAAATTACAGTGTTAGAGCCTTGAAAATACAGTGTTTACAACAAAAATACAGTGTTTGTCTAAATAAAAATGCAGTGCTTTTTACAGTGGAATTCACGTACAATTTTTATTTATTTCTATTATCTTACCAACTAAACATTCTATTATTCACTGTCACTCTCGTTTAATCCAACTCCTCTCCCTGTTTAATAAATTCCCGAGTCAAAGTCCATAAGCATTTTGTCTGTTGGGATAAAGCAAACATGATAATTTCTGGTAACAACAATAAAACTCAACTCAGTCAGTCAAACAAAACCCCTCACTCCCACTCGTAATGTTTTTTTTAATGGACTCTGCAATAGTTACCTTACCAATTTAAATGACACGTTTGAAATATCAGATTCTTATTATCACGTGCTCAACTTCAATTTGGTCGGATAATACCGGTGAACGGGCGGGGAACTCCCTGTCTAGGAGATTCCGCTTCCGGATACAATAATTACTACCGGAAGAGGAATCCCCTACCGGAAAAATACCATAGCATAGACAAATTTGGTTGAATTCGCGACAAAAAAGCGGGAGTGTATTTGTAAGGGGCGTTTTTAGGAGTTCATAGCGTTGTGTCATTATCATCATAAATAGATTTTAGGCGAGTAAAAAAATACAGTGCTCTCCATACACTGTTTTTTTAGTAATACAGTAGGCAGTAGATGGCGTAAAAATACAGTAGATCTACTGTAATTACAGTGCATCTGGCATCACTGTATGTTTGACAATCATTTTGTCGATGGATTTCGTGGATAGCTTCCATTGGCTAGTTTGAATTTTAGCGCTTTATGGTTGGAGATTGTATGGCAACATTATTGAAGTAAAATGTTATTGGGGCCATAATGGGGCTTAGTAGTTAAAGAATACCCTTTTCATTACCGTATAGATTGGGGTCTCATTTTTGATTCCGAAACCGAAGACTCGACCCAGCCTACAGGGAGACCTCCACTCCACGTTTACTCTTTCTTTGATTACAAGTGTCCACTTCCGACATAGTCAACGCAAACCGCGAACGTCCTAACTACTATCCTTAACTAACTCTGGATAACATACCCACTCGTATGGTACCTGGTAGATAACGTAGTGGTTTTATTATCTTTGCTAGGTAGTTTGCTGTTGCTTCTAGTGCACTGTGTAGCCACAATCTTTTCAGTCTACCTGTGGTCTACCTCTCAGTTACGGTTACGGACATACCTACCCACGATCCGAAAGGAAAATAAATTTATTTATTACTATATATATTCTTTGCCGTAGGTACATTATATAGGAATAATGTAGGGTAGGTAGGATTCTATTAGTGAAATATTTTTTTAAATCGGTTTAGAAATTTCGGAATCTATTCAATTCAAACAAACAATCAAATGTTTTCTCTGAATATTATAGATAGATAGATATAGATATAGCGTTTATTAAAAGAAATTATGACATATTTATGATTAGTAGCATCTTAAATCCTAAATTAGGTTTATCTAGACACTAGAGTTCTCTAATATTACAATCCAAAAAAACACGCTTAAAATCTATGACAGATAGGCTACAGGCAAAGCGGTGTCACCGTATAATTGAGTTGGCGCGGTATGCAGTTGTTATTGTATACGCGCGGTTCACGAATCGTGCGCGAACAAAGCGACCAATGTGAGACAGACAGCGCTTCGCCCGAGTTCAGCTATAGGATGCTCCATTTTTATGGCAAGGTAAAAAATAAGATAAAAATTTAAGAAGTGTGTTATTTTATAAATGTAAAAGTTAAGTTGATAAATAATGTTTTGCTAATGTGGATTTAATATTCTTTTGGATTATTTTATTTTTAAGTTGTAGGGGCAAGTTATTTATAAGGTATGGGATTAGATAAAGAGATGTTCGTTTACCGTATATGTTATTAAATAAGGGTATATTTAGTTGATTCTGTGTTATACTCCTGGTGACTTTGGTGTGACTTTTTGGGACTTGAATCTCTGTACGAAAGTATTGTTCAATTAAAAGGTTCATTTCTACTTTTTTGTGGATAGGCAAAACACCACAGTACTTAAACAGTCCATCAGGATCATCAGAGTACTTAGATTTAATTTTAGGGGGTACTATTAACTTCAGTATTCTACATTGAATTTTATAAATCTGATCTAAGTAAGTTTTAAATGTTCGGCCATAGCTACTCAATCCGTATGATAGTATACTTTCCACTAGTGTCTTGTATATGGTCAGTAGAATATGATATGGAATTTGACTTTTTATTATACAAAATTTTGCCATAATAGCTCTCAGCTTATTGCAGGTTTTATCTATGTGCTTCGCCCAATTAAATCTTTCGTCTATTACCAGCCCAAGGTAAGTATACTGTGACATTTGTTCAATTGCATGACAATCTTTAGTACACTTGTTTGATGAGTGCAGGCAATCGTGACTATGAGACACAACTTTCAGACTTTCTCTGCCAGGATAAAAATTATGACTAGAGCGTACATGAATAAGCTTAGTTTTATCTCCATTAAGGACAAGGCCTGCATTATTATATTATCTATACTAATATTGTAGATAATGTTTTAATAATATGACTTTAATGTTCTTTTGAGTTATCTTAGGTAAATTAATTAAAAACCAATAAGTAATAATTATTTAATAACCAATTACATAATTACCTAGTTAATGAGCTCAGACGGCATACCTGTCTGAACAAAAAACTAAAACTAGGTAGGTACCCACCATAACTAGGTAAGGTATGGGTAAGGTATTTAGCGTACCTTTCATAAAAATGCTTTGCTGTTATCCTGCGGAAAAAGACTCGATGCGCAGATTGCAGGATAGCCCTTTTCGAGTTTTCTTCGCCAAAATTTTTCCAGGTGTTCGGTCATTTTATATATAAATATAATATAAATAAAACATGTCTATTTTTGTAGTAGGTATATGATATTGTTTTATGTAAATCAGTGCCCAAAAGACAAGCTCTGCTTAGCTTGGGGTTAAATGATGCTGTGTGGACCCTCAAAAAAATATACTTACTTAACATTTTATGTAAATGCTAAAACTACTGAAAAGATCGGGATGAAATTTCATGTAGATGTACGAATCGCAAATAAGTTAGCTAATTATTATAAAAACGAGTGCGAAGCCGCGAGAAACTAGTGTAGAATCCTTCAAAGGTACATAGTATCTGATAGATAACGCTTATTTTGTTTTGTTGGGTGTGTAGGTATATAAAGAACCTTTCGGTGTCTATCTCAGTTCAGTTGTACTGTACCTACTGCCAAAACCGATTCTTCCTCGCTCGCGCCAGCGTAAGCTTTAATGCGTGAAAGTGAGAAATTAAATTACTTTAGTTCTAGACAATTTTTGTTTAACTTTTTTTAAATAGATCCATATTTTTTATATTTTTGCAAACTAGTGATATTTGTCTGCGAGGGATTAATATTGTTTTATAAGGTACGAGTACATAATAATAATATGTAATTACTTTTACATTTTGTTCTTATATAAAGAACAACTAGCCGCTTTCTCACTTATTATAATAATATAATATATTATAAAAATCAACATTTCAGTAAATATACTTACCTAACTACTGAAATTAGTATTTAGTATATAATTTTACTTATAACTTCAGTAACAAAGATGTATCCCGATATCACAAAACCGCTAACTGTTCATGTGGAGGGAAATATATGCAGTGGAAAATCTACTTTTTTGGAACATTTTCGCCGAAATGAAGACATAACATTGCAGACGGAGCCTGTTGAAAAGATGCGTAATCTGAAGGCGAATTTACAGGTGAGGTGTTTTCGATCTATCGTATAATAATGACTGCCAAACACGATTGATCGTATCGAACGAGATCTTTCTGCATGTTAGAATATAACAGCTGGCGTCTTCACAAACGTGTTCGTGATGTGATGATGGGCAAAAGTTGAAGTTCACGCAGAAAAAGTCAATTACTAGTAGTATAAAATTTAATGTTTTTATGGGGGTCGGTGGGCCGTGTTATAAATACAATTTTCGCCTCAATTGGCCTAGAACTAAACTTTTTTAGACGTTTGTTCTAAGGTGCCTCTAACGTAGTGATTATATGCTCTGTGGTGCCTCTGTTCAAAGCTGCCTCATTCTCCCCTATTTTATATTGTTAACTAGCAACACGCTCCGGCTTCGCACGGCACGCTATCCCTATATAGTTTGTGACGGCACGGGTTCAAATG
This sequence comes from Eupithecia pulchellata, assembly GCA_963931895.1. NCBI lineage: Eukaryota > Metazoa > Arthropoda > Insecta > Lepidoptera > Geometridae > Eupithecia > Eupithecia pulchellata. Next base: position 1,891,351 of record OZ007521.1, on the reverse strand, counting down.
TTCAATGCTGATATAAAAACTTTCCTCTTGACTCTTGAATCACTATATCATTTTTAAAAATCGCATCAAAATCCGTAGTGTAGTTTTAAAGGTATAAGCATAGATATGGACAAACAGACAGACCGCGGCGCGGGAGGGAAGTGACTTTGTTGAGCTTTGTTGTAAACTACCTATGTAGCGATTGCCGATACTCACTCTACGGATACTGGACACTGGCAGAAAAGTGGCAAATCAGCACATTAATTCCCATCCCATCTTATGTCATAAGTCATAACAAAAAAGTCAAGAGAAGTCTTCTTATTGTATTTGAAATTTTTATGAATATAATGATGATATCTTTAACAAATTCGTACATAAAACTAAAATCAAAATAAAAACTGTATGCATGTTTTCAAATTATAGTTTGTGTGTCTACTCTACGTGGTGTGTCCGTTGAAATTACTCGACTGACAGCCAGGCTATGCTCCTCGCGCGTGTTGTTTATTCTGGGACATTTTCGGCGGGAAATCGATGCTATAGTCGCGTTAGGACAGTCTATAGTCTTTTTTCAAACAAATTACAGCAAAAAATGTGTTCTAACGTAGCAAAACCGTTCACTGTTTTGGTGGAGGGAAACATTGGCAGTGGAAAAACCACATTTCTGGAACATTTTCGCCTATTTGAAGATATAACATTGCTAACGGAGCCTGTTGAAGAGTGGCGTAATCTCAAGGGTTACAATTTATTGGTGAGGCGTTGTTAATCGTTGATTATCATCATATAGCACACTAGCCCTGATCCCCTGGTTCAAAGTCGCTTGGACCAGAATCATAAAACTTTGGTTATAATTTTAATTGGTGTTGATAACTTCAAGAGCCAAATTACCTTGAGGACCTCCCAATGTCTCCCAGGGAAGCAAAGAAGTAGGCTTAGCTGTCATTTCAAGGGTGGCCCTTGAGATCCTCGTCCTAATGACAGGCATTAAAAACATCCTTTTTTGCTAGTTACATTGCTATTAATGCTAAGGTAGACCCTGAGACAGGGGGAATTGCTTAAGACCCTTCCTTGATCCATAAATAGTGATACATATAATATAATTTCTAATTATTTCAGGATCTCATGTACAAAGACACATCAAAATGGGCTATGACATTCCAATCTTATGTGGCTCTGACTATGTTGGACATGCATCGGAGACCAACTGAAACCCCTGTGAAGCTGATGGAGAGATCTCTGTTCAGTGCCCGATACTGTTTTGTGGAACACATGAAAAGAAGTGGGACTCTTCATCCGGCTGAGTTTTCAGTCCTTGATGAATGGTTTCAGTTTATTACACAGCAAATGCCTATTGAAGCAGATCTTATAGGTAAGCAATAGGACAATTTTGCATCTACTCCTTGATATCTAAAGTATCAGTAGGTCAAAAAGAGAATAGATCTATGCCATAATAACAGCTGTAAATAGGCTGGCTTTGCTCTATTTTCTTGTATTCAATCAACATTGTTAACTAAATATGGGGCAAAGCTGTAATAACAATGTGGAAGAAGTATTAATAAATTATTTTTTCTGTTTCAGTATATCTGAAGGCCACCCCATCGCGTGTGTACGAGAGAATAAAAAAGCGGGCCCGTTCTGAAGAGCAATGTGTACCATTGTCTTACATTGAAGAGTTGCATGGATTGCATGAAGACTGGCTCATCAATAGAACACATGGAGAGTGCCCTGCCCCGGTAAGCTACCTTATGTTATGTACATAAATAAAAACTATACCTACATTACAATAGACACCATCTATTATAATCGTATATCAGAGTATGGAACATAGAATTATTAACACATATGGTGTTAACTGTAAAAAAATACCCCCATTTTCACCAAGAAATAAGTCAAATATTTCATAGTCTTAGGAATGACCTTTATTTAATTATTTAGTGAGTGTTCTTACAAACTAGGTTTATTAGTTAGTCTATATGTGTCTATACTAATATTATAAACAGGAAAGATTTGTTTGTTTGTTTGAATTTAGGCTCCGAAACTACTGGACTGATTTGAAAAAATATTTCATCATTAGAATCCTTAATTTTCCCTGAACATAAGCTATAAAACATTTTCAAAAGTTACGGTTCTGCATGAAAATAAATTTTTTGTTAAATACCCGTGCGAACAGCGGCGGCGGGGCGTACCGCTATTAATGAATAAAGACCTTTGTAGGGGATAAAAAGTTGGTGTTCTTAAAATACAAACTGGGTTTGTAGTGAACCCTCTTACATAGTAAAAATAAATACTAGTTGTAAACAAAACTTGTTAAAGATTATGTAAGGCTTTGATCTAAAAGGGAACTTATTCGCAATTTTCATGTTTCTAGTCTATTATTATAATCTTAATTTGTTCTCAATCAATTGGTCTATCCTATGTTCTTTCAGTTATTATAAGTTATGTAGTCATAGTGTGTAGACGTTTGACGACCTCTGGCGCGGTGGGCGAAAGTCCGCCTGCGACGCATGAGGTTGCGGGTTCCATTTGCGCCTCAGGATAAATATTTGTATAATCTGCTAATGTTTGTTCAGGGTGATCTGGTTGTTTTCTATGTATAGTAAAAATATCTATATATGTACTTGTATATTATTATGCACATTTATCATTTATGTAGTACCTGTAGTACCCATAACACAAGCTCTGCTAAGCTTGGGGCTAGATAATGTTGTGTGAATATTCCAGTATTATTTATTTATTTATCATTTATTGTTCCAGGTGCTGGTCCTAGATGCAGATTTAGACCTTTCTGAAATGACTGAAGAGTACAAGAAAATTGAACACCAAATACTGAGGAAGGCTGTTGATGTGGTCATGAAGTCTCCGGCTA
>OZ007521.1:1772948-1888309 GCA_963931895.1 Eupithecia pulchellata | reverse complement strand
TGTTACTTAAATATTTACTATTACATATGTATAAGTTTACCTTAACTCTAGTGTTTCTTAAGTTGAGCAAAAATGTGCATCTCTTAAGTGTAAAAACACAAGTAGATTATAGAATGGCTGAATAAGTATATATAATTTATAAAAGTGTAATAATGTAGGAGAAGCCTACATCACTCCCCCCCAGAGACCCGGTTAGGGGCAATAATAGTCCGGGAACCGAACATGTCGCCCTGATCGTGTAGTTTTAGGCGGGACAGTAGCTTGCTTTGGAACTGGCGGTGGATCATGGACGTGACTAGTAGGTGGGTTTGTATCTACCTTAACTTCGTCGTCTGTAAGTAAGTATAAAAGCGGGTTTTAGGCGATCTACTGTAACTGTCATCGGTTTTCCTTTAACTATGTAGTTTTAAAACTTTATCACCTCTCTCTATAACTTCGTGGGGGCCTGTGCATGCAGGTTGAAGAGGAGGTCGCACAGCGTCCTCGCGTAGAAAAACGTGTTCGGCTGTAGCGAGCTCCTTAAAAACAAAAAATCTTATGTTTTGTATGACGGGATGTAGGAACGGGTTTGAGTTTCTCGACAGTTGTCTCGATAGTTCGCCAGCTGTTCCAGGTTTTGGAACGGTTGAGATGCTAACACCGTCTGAATGTGACTTGGTAAGCGGTTGCTTCATATTGTTCTAAGAAAATCTTCCTGAATGCTAGCACCAGCCAAATCTTGTAGATGTCGGAGAAATTCAGATGCTTTTCTGTCGCCGATTTCTTCGTGGGTTAACAGCTGCCTGACCATTTTTTCTTGAGAAGCAGTTAGACGTCTTATCAGCTCGGTTTTTATTTTCTCGTAGCGGTTCTTGGCGGGCCGGTTATGATTATGTCTTGACGGCCTTTTCGTGAACCATGTCGAGTTTTGTTACGTTGATCAATTTTACTGCGTCGTCGTTATACCGTGACTAGCGAATTGGCCTTCCAGCACCGCGAACCAGATGAACCAGGCGCACGTGAAGTCGCCGCCGTTTTCTGCGGACGACCCTGAACGTCCGGAGAAAACGGCGGCGACTTCACGTTCGTCTTCGAAATGTCGAACGTCATTTTCTCGTGGTCGGTGACAATGGACCTACGCATCTTTTTTGGCTGACGATAGGTAACATTTGTGTCATCGCTTCGATGTTGATGCGTGGTTGCACTTTTACCTTTATTGTCACTGCTTGAGCTCCCTTCTTCGTTGTCTGACATTGTCGTGCTCTTAGGGGTCACCAGTATAGAATGGCTGTGTGGCGTGTTTTGCGGGTTGTTGTTCGAATGAGGGACTCTCGTGAACTTTATAATGTTTGTTTGTCCACCAGCACAATAACACTGCATCCTATATAAATATTACTATGCGAACAACAGTCTTATATAAATAAGTCCTTAGGGATACGCGAGGAGAACAAAGGAGCGCGTGCGCAGCGCAAAGCGAACGGTCGACGTGCGTCTCATCTAGTAGGTAGGTTCGGACTGTGCCGGGGACCGCCGGCGCGGCGGCGGCGGCGCGGCGGCGGCTGAGAGCCGGCCGCGCGTGGTAGCCGGCTCTATTGTTCTCAGCGTTCGGAGCTCGTATCCATTGTAGTCGCGCGGTATTCATTATCGGTCGGCCAGCCGGATCACGTGGTTGGCAACGAACAATACATATAATTATTAACTAATGAGTGTAATGCATTATTATGAATGTTCATGGAAATATGTAAATAAATTTAGTTGTAAGTATATAACTAATCTAGCATGTAAATAAATATAGTATAGGCATATTATTAATGTAGATATGATAATTGATAAGTATAATATAATTTATAAATGTGTAATAATGTAGGAGAAGTAGAGATGGGTTTATGCCGGGCATTTACAGGGCGTATTGAGTAAATGCCCAGTAAATGTCTTTTTCTGCCCTTTAAATGTCCAATCACAGGGCAGATATTATAATTGTGTTATTCAATTATGTTATTGCTTTTACCTTACATAAAAATTATTTAATATTGCTAAATAAATAGACACTGAGGAAAAGTAATTAGGGCGAACCTATTTCTTATACAACTATAATAGACAAAGTAAATAAAAGTGAGTTTTCGTTTGTCTGCATTTGTTTGTGCTAGCTCGGTAGGTTCGCACTGGTTATATTTTACAATGAACTTCACGATAAATTCATTGTATGACCATTGCGTACCTATTAATATTTTATCAGCTACAAAACAAGACATGATCTTGAATATGCGACTGAGAGATATTGAACCACTCTTCTACCGCAGAAGCTGTGAGCTCTCCTAGGGTCGTAGGGGCCGCTACTCTTGATCGGATACGGATTTTTAGGTTGTCCCAAATGTGTTCACTTGGGTTCAGATGGGGACTGCGTGCCGGCCATGACTAAACTTCAATCCCGACCTCATCGAGGTATCGAGCGACAGATCTTGCGGTGTGGCAACGAGCATTGTCGTGCATTTATCGGAAGTTCTCACCAATAAATGGTGCGAAAGGTATAACGTGGTCTTGTAGGACTTCATCCACGTATCTTAAAGCTTTCATATTGCCCCACAAGATCGGTCCGAGCCTCGTAAGAGATGCCCCAAACCATTATCGACCCCCCTGATGACCCACGGTTTTAGTTATTGTGCGTGGAGCATACCGTTACTTTTGCAGTTTTGGTACACGGATGGTTCCAAAACAGGACTGGATGTAGGCTGTGGAATCTATGGAGATCGTCCCAGGTTTACCAGGAGTAAAAACCTAAGAGAGTACGCCTCTATTTTCCAATCAGAAGTATTCGCTATTTTTGAATGTGCTGACATAAATCTGCAAAAGCGATAGGTAGGTACTCCAACCAAACTATATTTATCAACTCTGGTAGCTGCCCTCCTAGCTTTGGATTCGACGGTCATCACGTCCAGGTTAGTCGAGGACTGTCTGTCACGCCTTAACGTTCTGGGTTCGAATAACAGAATTGTCCTAAGATGGGCACCGGGTCACGAAGGTATTAACGGCAATGAGTGTGCTGATGAACTCGCGCGGTCGGGGGCAATGGAGACTCAGTTTGGACCTGAGCCTTCTGTGGCATTCCTAAAAGCCTGACTTACATAACTACGAGATATCACCCCGAGGGAAATCCTGCAGTTCTTAGCAGCTGTAAGGATAAGTGGTGAACTGTAGCGCCACAGCTTCGGAGGTGAACCGTTTAAGTGGCGATCACAATATGGCAATCATGCCGCAGCGATACAAAAGCCACCAAGAGCAAAACAAAGAATAGTTAAAAAAGTTTTGGCTCCTCTATACACGTTACCGTCCATCTGGACCACTTAAGGTTATTCTGCACTCATGTGAGAACAGTAAGTTCTGCCGTGCCTCCAAAGTAACGTTCGCATATTCTCGGGCAAAGGCAAATCTTGCTCTACGATGTATGTTTGTATTGTATTGTATTTGTATTTTACTGGCAGTTGTAAAGCGCGAGCTTGACAAAAAACCCTCAGGTTACTTTTAGCCAGTCTTCTTCTAATGATAGGGCGTTTACTCACACTGACATTCCTCTCCTCAAAAAGTTATGTTCAGTAGCCGTGCTAAAGCGATTTCTTAGCATGGTGCTGACAACAAAGTGGTCATTCCGAGCTGTAGTGCACCGATGTCGACCTTAACCTGCACTCCTCGTTTATGGAACAGTCTCTGTAAAGCATCTGATGGCTTCCTATACCGTAGTTCGAGATATACCGAGTGAATGAGCGATGCCACGTTGGCTATACCCAGCGCCAGCCAAAGCAACACCCAGTTGCATTGAGAGGCATTTTTTCAGTCACAAAGAATAATCAAACTCTAAAAACTCAAATTAAACAAAATTCGCATACGTTGGCAGAAAAGAACTACAAAGAGTACAGCAAGATATTTCTGATTTTTTTATTCGTATTCACACACGAAGAGGCCAGGTCGACATCGGTGCCCTTCAGCTCGGGATGACCGATTTGTATTACCAATAAAAATAAATAAATAAGGAAATATGAATGTAAACACGGTAACATAACTGCAACAATTTTAAACAACGACTAAATTCCAAAAAGGCTATCGGTGACACAAGTTAATTCATCGAAATAAGATTTTACGTGTTTAGTTTATTGCTAAAGTACCTACTCAATACAAAACAAAACTTTAAACAAGCTGGCAGTTAACAAAGGCAATCAGGGTGACGAAAAAAAGCGGTTAATTGTGCCTGTGAGTGTATATATTTCAAAAACAATTCTAAAAACTACCACAGCGTAACGTTACGGTCGACGACACAGCATTCTATTACTTTCCAACCCCTTGATGTCTGAAGATAACGAAGGCGACCTGAGCGGTACACAGCGCCCTTCGACATTATGTATATATATTTTCTTGTATGTTTTCGATGCAATGGTACTATAGTTCGACCGAAACCGCTGTACCGCTCCCTAAGAAAGTGCGGCGAAGTGGGGGCCGAGGAAAAAAGAGCAAGAATACACATGAGATCGATATTGTCGGATATATCTTACGATATCGTACCAATATAAACAATATTTTTGTTTTATATATTATATCGATATGTTTATATTTTTTTATAACTAAATTATCTACAGATATTCTGACAGAGCTTCTGCTTCAACTTCATCTTCCGTTTCGCCATCGGAATTTGAATCAGAGTCGTTCTGCAAATTTATAATTAATGGATCGATAATAATATCATTTTTGGACATGATCATCACATTTCTGCCATTTTTCCGCCGTGAACTCCGAAAACAATGTATTCAATAAGTTTATCTTTTCATCTAGAGAAGAGTTAATATGGTTATGAGCTATATTGTTTTTAATATCAGCCCAGACTAACTCTATGGGATTCAAATCCGGATGGTACGGCGGTAATCGTAGAACAGTATGTCCATTGGCTTTCAGGAGTTCATCAATTCTGTACACGGGCTCTTTTTGTGTATTATCGATAAGAAGTTGCAGTTGAGATTTTGTCATAGCTTCCGAAAATTCAACATTGTGGCGCCGTAACCAGTTCTGCATTTCGGTTTTGAGGCTTGCTATGGTTGGCTTCTTGTCAACCTGAACGCTGTGGTAAGACGCGTTGTCCAAGACAACCACAGAATTCGGAAGCAATTTATCTTTTAACTTTTCATCTACCCACTTATAAAAAGTAGGCCCGTTCATGTCTCCATGATAGTCGCCGGTCTTAGCATCTGATTTGAATATCGTCAATGCACCATCAACCAAGCCATTTCGACATCCAGCGTGAAGAATTACCAAACGCCGTCCTTTTCCAATATCAGCATGAATTCCAGGTTCGGACGATGATTGCCAACATTTGCTTACATGGTGACTGGCGTTAATGTATGTTTCATCAAGGAAATATATGTTGCGGTTTTGCGTTCTGTAATTTCTGATTTGTGTTAAGTATTTTTTCCGCCACACTACAATATTAGGCTGCTCTATAAGGAGATGTCTCTTCGATTTGCATTTTTTGAAACAGTAACCTATTGTGTGTAAGAGGCTCCTTAGAAATTCTCGTCCACAATTTAATATGCCATCTTGTTTCAAACTTGAAAGTAACTTACGGACACTTGGCACTCTTTTTTCAAATTCATAAAACTGATGAATTTTTCTTCTGATAACTCCTAAATCAAAATCATCAACAACATGTTTTTTCTTTATAGTTTTTGGTTGTTTTGGCGAATTAAATTTCAATCGGCCCAAATTTTCAGTTGATGAATTGCCCTCTTTTATCACATTTCTTGCGGTTTTTTCGCAGTACCCCGTAGCGTCTGCCACGATTTTGGCAATATTTGCATCACTTTTATATTCAAAGCTCTCTCTGTCTGCTTTTCTATTCTTAAAATATTCGGCCACTTTAAAAATTATGGCCTTGACATCACGAGATAGCGCTCGGCCCATCTTTGGATATTTATCTCATGTGTATCTGACATAGACCGTCCGGTACAAAGGCGACCTACTGCCGTGAGCGTCGACGGCAGACTGATGGATCGGAGCGGCCGATACTTCCCCCCCGTCTCGCCGCGCGCATACCTCAGGAGCGGTACAGCGGTTTCGGTCGAACTATAGCGACACGTGCTAGTATCGGTAGTACCATTGATGGTACTAAGGACACATTGTAGTATCACTTGTACCATTGATGGTACAAATTAATGGTACTATAGACACAAGGCGTAGTTTCTGCCCTCTCATCGGGCTTTATTTGGGCATAAAAAAGTTTTTGCCCTATTTGTCCAGTTTATGCCCTTTTTGCCCATTAGGGTTTAAACCCTCGACCCATCTCTAAGGAGAAGCCTACAAGATCATAGATGATGTTGTTTACTATTTAGTCTTAATGCTATATTCATGTAGGATGCCCTATTTTAAAATAGGTATGTACTAATATTATAAAAAGAAAAGATTAGACTTTTTGTTTTTCATCATTAGAATCCTACATTATCCCGATTACATATAGGTCAAAGAATATTTTCAAAACAGTTAGAAATCCATATGAAAACTTCAATATTGTATCCCAAGCTGTGTAAAAATTTATAATTTTTGTTATATATTCCTGTTAAGTAGGAGAAGACCACCTATTTCTAATAAATAAATACAACCTTCAAAAGTTTGTAACAGATCATTACAAAGGTACCAACCTCACTATTTAAATGCTGCTTTAGTATGACATTGGACTTTAAGGCCATCTTCCTGAAGCTGTAGAGTGTCTTCAACAGTTCCGCACAGGTGTTGCACATCTGCTTGGGTAGTTTGTCACTGTCGAATACCTGAAACAAGGATTAAAATAATAATATTGTAATTTTAAAAAAGCAAAAGTGATGATCCACATATAGTATAATACCTAATAAGTATAATATAAGCTCAGCCCTCGTAGCACGAATATTGTTGTCTAGGTTAGAATATAGAAAACTTAAATAAATGTTAGCTTGTCGAATCTGTAAATTATTTGATATTCATTCCTTCAACTCCAATTATGTACGCAATGTATGATTGATGCGATGTAATGTAAAAGAAAACAATCCCCTTGCTAGGTACGGGGGTACGAACTTTTCGTCAAGTTGTGTGATAAAATTCTGAACAAGCAGGTGCTAGTTCATTAGAAACTTACCTCAATAGTAGTACAATACTTGAATATTTCGGAAAACAGCAGGGATTCACGAGCTGCAGCTGTAAAGAAGCTGGTAAAGGGCCCAGTGTCCACAAGACAAGCGCGGCAGATCTTTTGAACATCTATTACTTCTGCCATATCGGCTCCGTTGTTAACAATTTTTTGCGATATCAAATACAGAACAACCTCAGATTTTTATCTAGGAAATCCAAATAATTCATAAAATCCTTTACAAAATCAAAACAAAAACAACCCTTTGTTTGGTTTTCTTTGAAGTGTCAATGGTGATCTGACAGTAACATTATTTGAAAACTTGACTTGACTTTTTCGATATTCAAATATTCAACAACACTGGTTTTGACATCTAATTTCATTTGTTCATGCTCTAAGCGAGATTAACTTTTCGTGGATTTTTTAGCTCTTAAATGTTACGTGGGCCGCACGCACCCTGTATTGTTTATGGAGTTAATTGAAATCTTATCGTTACTTGTATGATACCAAACCTAGAACTATTATACGTCATTTTGCATGTATGAATGGAATTAATAAAACAATCATCTAGCTACATTGCACAGAGAACAAGCCCTGTGAACATTTTGAGCCTGTTTTCAATTCTATTGACGATTTAGAACACATCCGTCAGATTCCACTTTCGTCAGATCACTATTTTTTTCCGTATTGGTCAGAATTTTGAAACTGGTGACCAAACAGCAATTCTCGTGATTCCTCGTCCGTCAGATTCCGTTTTCGTCAGATCACTTTTTTCCGTATAGGTCAGAATTTACATTATTCTCGTAGATTTTCAAAACGAGGAAAAAAAATTCAATATTGTAGTACAAAATAAGCGAAGACGTAAGGACATAAAGATAACTAAGTCTAAGTAAAGTAACTAAGGCCCAGAAATTTTCAGTTTTGATCTGCCTGAAACGATTGAGTCGTCATATTTATGATGTCCTAAGTACTAGATAAAAACAAACTATTTACCTACTTATTATTAAAGTATATTCCTTAAATTTTGTTTTACTGGTCATGACTATCATTATTAACGGTTCCCATTATATTATTCCCAATTTAGAGACTGGGAACTGAAGATTTATGACGAAAGCGGAATCTGACGAAAGGGTCATTAGAAGTTATCCACATCCGTCATTCATGGCGAAACTGAACTGAAATTAACCAAAAAACTACTTCTGACGAAAGTGGAATCTGACGGATGTGTTCTAAATCCTATTTACTGATCCACAATAGAATAGAAAATCTCTAATTTGTCTCAATAACGAAACATAACAGACTTTATTTCTTTACGCTTCTGAAATAAGCACTTAGACAAGTCAAAAAACCTTAACATTTTACCTATACCTCTAAGTACCTAATTAATTTACTGTATTATAAAAGCCTTATTATTATTTATCTATCAATAAAATTAATCGTGAGGCATGATAATGTACCGCCACGCCACTCGAGTAAGTAGGTAATATCACAGTGTAATATCTATTATAGGACCGGTACGTAGATATCGCATAGGTAGGTACATAATTTCAAGTACCGCTTTTATAAACCACTAGCGACCCGCCCCGGCTTCGCACTTTGGGTGCAATGCTGATATCAATGCATGCGATACTTAATAAGCCTTCCTCTTGAATCATTATATCTAAAAACCGCATCAAAATCCGTTTTCAGTTATATCACGTATCCTAGGTTTCATAGAATATTGTGTTCCCCTCTCCCTTCCCGGTAACGCCGCAACCGCTATGTCCCTGCATTTTAAAATCTGTACCTAATATTCTGATGTATAATATCAAATGCACATTGTACCTATTTAATATTGCATGTAAGGATTAATGCTGTATTGCTAAAAATATTGTTAAAGCATTCATAATAAAATACAAAACAGGCAAAACTAGTCGTTAAATAGAATAAATAATCTTGGGCTATTCAATAAAACTAGTCACAATACCTTTCTAAAACCTGTTATATGCCTCACTCGCTAACCAACCGATGATGTTTACTGGAAGTTAACTGTTCTAGAATAATTAAATAGCATCTCCATTTTAAAATCGTGGTATGTTATGTAAATGTTTTTAATATTATAAGCGAAATAGTTGACCGCCTTCTCCGTTTGGTTGATCAGTTTTAAAATCACCTGTCTGCAACGAACATCATATATCTACTCGTATTATGTGAACCTACATGCCTTGTTGGTTTAGTTAGTGCTTATAGTTAGGTTGTACAGTGCATCGGCAGGATCAATAACGCCTATTGGAGGTGGGCGCGAGGCGTGCGAGCTGCGAGTCGTCCGTCCTCTAAAGAAAGAACGTCACTTCTGCCTTGAAATTTATCGCGCGCGCGGCAGGCTGGCAGTGCTCGTGTTTGTATTCATCAAACAGTTATTATTGTTATCGCTGGCAGTAGACGGCTAGTCAATGAGCAAATGCGTTGTAAGTGTGTCGTGTTTTTCTTCTTGTTTTTCGGTCCCTATCCCTAGAGTAAACATGGAGGTTAAAGATGCAGTCCCCCAAGAAAAAGTACCACGCTACGAAAGAATTATTCTTGTGAATGAAGTTTTTGCTCGTGTATTTAGAGCTCAACCAATGTTTTATGTTAAAGTGCCGGGACGCGTGAACATAATCGGAGAGCATATCGACTACTGTGGCTTTTCAGTGTTGCCGATGGCGATTGAACAGGAGATATTAATCGCCGCCACTACTACTTGTGAGAAACATGTACACATCAAAAATGAGAATGAAAAATATTCTGAGATAAAGGTGCCACTAAGAAACTTCAAAGAGATGAAAATCGAACCCGATGCAGATGGGAAGCCATTTTGGTACAACTACGTGTTGTGCGGAATTAAAGGCGCACTTCAACGTTTGAATGATAAATATGAATGTGGTGTTAAAATATTGGTTTCAGGAAATATTCCACCTGCTGCAGGACTCTCTAGCTCATCTGCTTTAGTAAGTGCGTCATGCCTTGCATTTCTTCATTCACAAGGGACCAAGATCTCTAAACACGACATAGCTTCGCTCTGTGCGTCTAGTGAAGAATGGATTGGAACTGACGGGGGAGGAATGGACCAAGCCATAGCATTTCTTGCTGAAAAGAATTGTGCACAATATATTTCATTCTGGCCCTTAAAATCATCTCCAGTTGCATTGCCCGAAAACGTTGTGTTTGTAGTCGCCCACAGTTTAGCAGAAGCTAATAAAGCTGCAAACAATGAGTTTAATACTCGCGTTGTCGAATGTAGAACAGCCGCACATGTTATGGCTGCTGTCGAAGGGATTGATACGGGTGGTAAAATCATAAATCTAAGAGATATCAAAGAAGCCCAGGATAGTTCTTTTGAACAGATGATAGAAATGGTTCATAGAACATTGCCAAAAGATAACTATACCTTGAAAGAAGTATGTAGTATTTTAGAGATTGGAGAAGAGTCGCTGGGCAAATTGTTGTTATCAGCAAAAACAAAGGGTTTGGCGAACTTCAAACTCAAGCAGCGGGCACTGCATGTTTATGAAGAAGCAAACAGAGTTGAGAAATTCCGCAAAGTATGCATGAAATCTACAAGCACCGATTATGTGATTTACACTCTGGGAAATTTGATGTCTGCGAGCCATAACAGTCTGAAAAATCTGTACGAATGCTCTCATGCGAATTTAGATTTACTGGTAGATCTGTCCAAGAAGTTTGGTGTTCACGCTCGTCTGACTGGAGCTGGTTGGGGTGGTTGTGTGGTGGCTATATGTCGTGAGGAAGAAGTTAACGCATACATTGATTACTTAACTGATGAGTTTTACGTAAAACTATTTAACCTAAAAAGAGAAGATGTACCAATGTATTTATTTGCCACTGCGCCTTATGATGGTGCTGTGATATTCCAGGATTAAGTTTCACTACCTACTACATTCTACTACATTCTCACTTCCGATGATTTCATTTTAAAATAACCAGAGTTTTAGAACGGATTCGGTGATTTCTTCACTGATACTTCCAAAAATTATAGATTTGTTACAAAATAAATATTTATAGGTACATTTACTATTTTAGGCATTTATTAGAATAGGCACTTATTGATGTGAGATAAATTTTCTAAGGTACTTATACCTAAACACTTTCTTATCGGATAATTCTACAAAAAAAATACTGTACAATATTTATACTATACATTTCAAACTAAGTAAGTACCTAATAAAATAACTTATCAATCTACCTAATGTAATGAAATTGTACCTACTGCTATCGTTTATTTAATGTATTTTAGAGTTTACTGAATATTTACTATGTGTAACGTAGGTTTCGCCAGATAGCACAATGTTAGGGCGACGTAAAAAAGAACCACGTGATTTTTTCGCGGTAGTATTAAGCTCACTTTTGTGGCAACACAAAATTTTACAGTTTTTGGGTTATCATTATCACAAAATGGTGTCATTATATTTTTCCATACATTACTTAACCCTTTGTTACAATAGCATATCGGTACAAATTAATATTAAAGTAGGTACCACTTTTTTGCAATCCCAAAAAAATGTAGAAGTTTCCAGAATTCGACTAGTGTACTTTGACATACATAAATGCATACTTATCTATCTGATGTTAATTTACCTTCCCTATTACATGTGCATGAAATACCTACCTGTCAAATATTTCGTACAATATACTTAGTAATATATTTGATATCGTGATTATGTGTGTCTCCCTAGGGTCAAATGAAATTGTTCATGTTACGTATTAATATTAATAAATATCCAAAAATACAGTCTTGTTTCATTTAGTACTTTGTTTGTCCCGTACGTACCTTACCTACGTACCTACATACAGTGGTAATCGAACTCCGAACTTTGCTTCCGCTGGTAATCAACAGCCCCACGCTGAGTCGGAGCTCAATAAAGTTGTGAGTTTATAATAAACTAGCGGTTCATCCCGGCTTCGCACAGGGTTTTAAGAAATTATTTTCTAGGAACTCTTTGATGCTATCGTCTTGTCAAGTAAAAGCCTTGTTAATTCTAAACTAAACTTATTTTGATTAGTAATTACTAATGATGCAACATTTTATTTCACGTAGGTACTACATACGAAGTATTACCTACCATGCTTTACCTTTATTTTATTTAATACAATGTATCAGGAGCTGGCGGGGGCAGGGGTGCGTTCAGAGGCTCAGGGTGCGGTTGTTTGGTGTAAATTTTAACTTACCCGAAGGTTCAGAACGAGTCGGTTGTTTTACGTCAAAGTTGACATTATCATGACAAAACTGACGTTACAGTTGCCGGACGTTCGTTTGTTTTGTTTTTGTTTTGCGGTTACTTTGAGGTAAATTGTATCTACTGACTGTAACTACGATCGATAACTGATAAATACTGAAAATTTTGGAATTTACTGTAGAAATCTTGATATGTAGGTAGATAACAAACTATGACAACGGAAAATATGACAGCTGTCAATGTCAGAGTGTTTTTCGTCGATCGAATTACACCGGTAAAAAGTTGCAACCGTCGGAGGTTGTGAACGCTCTAGTTAATAACAACCGAGCGTTTCCCCTGAGGTTATGAACGACCTAGTTGCACTCCGAGCGCGCTCGAGCGTAGGTTGTGAACGCAGCCCAGTATCAATTTTCCACACCCAATACTTCCTTAGGCAATACCTGCCTGCACAGTTCTTATCAGCCAATTACATTTTTTTATGTTTTTTATAGTTGCTACCGAAACTTAAGACCACCGCTACGTAATTTTGTACAGAAACTATGAAACGTAGGTATAAAATATCAACGCGATTCAACCGGAAGGGAACCCCTTCCGGTAACTTTAAGTGTGCTGTAGGCCAAGCACGGGGATTGTTCTCTAGGCTGCCGTCCGTTACCTAAAATGCGGCTAAGTCGCAAAAGCAAATTTTGAGAAAAACGCAAAAAACGCGGCGAGATGTTTTAAATTGCTGCCATTTGGTTACTCTTATTCGTATGACAGATTTTTTGCCACTGAAAGATAGAATGACGTGAGGACTATCAAATGGTTTTGGCTTACACTCAAGTTCCTAATAAAATCTATTCATAAAATTATTTTTTGCATTTAACTTTAGCAATGATTTAATGAAAATGTTAATTTTACACCACTATAAAGCGGCTATGTATACCTTAACGGCGTTTTAGTTAAGGATTTGCACATAACTGCTTTAAAGCGTAGGATAGTTTATTTTTACTTGTTGCTCCGAGCGTAGATAACGGCTTTATAGCGAAGGAGTTCGACATAACCGCCTTGTAGTGTTGTGGTTGTATGAAAATCAAAATGAAAACACAAAGCTATAAGATGGTTAGGAGACTTTAACTTCTTTAAAGCGTAGTAACTTTTTTATTTATTTTATTTTATTAATGAAACAAAATCCACAGTCCTTATTCTATATAGACTTAATATACATGTTCTTCTTAAAACCAATAACGGATTTACATTCTATAGGTGGATTATTTTAAACAGACAGTCAAAAAGCAAATTTTACACACAAGTAGGTACTAAATTACAAGGTAAACATATAAATAAATCATAAATCTTACAGTAATAAGCAAAACAATACAAAATACTTTGTTGTACACCAGAGAGAGATAATAACAAATTATATAAGACAAGTACAATATGCGGCCTTATCGCTTAGAAGCGATCCGGCAACCTTTGAAAATAAGAAATACAAGTATAATAGAAACTAAATATGTAGGTAAATACAATATATTTTGAATAGATAAAAGTATCGTTAAGTGAATGAAAACAGTAAAAAATAAAATAAATAAATAAATAGATGGCAAAGAAACAATGTAAGAACTTCTACGCAGTGTCCTCTAATAATTTTAAAATATCATTTTTAAAAACTCTCCTGCTTGTACAAAATATGTCAGTTGATTCAAATCTCTTATTATAAGTTCTATGAATTCTGTTAACTAATGAGTTTTGTGCATAGTTTGTGGATGTGCGTGAAACGGCAAATAATTTTGTGTGTCTTGTGCGGGTAATAGGGGCATTAATATATAATATCTTACTGAGGAGTTCAGGGCAATCAACGTGCCCGTTACATATGCCGTGTAGGAAAGCCATATCCAGGAGTGTACGACGATTTTCAAGACTTGAAAGATTGTGATAACTACATGAGTCTTTATAGTCCTGGGGGATATACAATTGTCTATAATTTAAATGTTTAAGAAACTTATACTGAATTGTCTCTATATTACTAATATACGTTATATAGTGGGGGTTCCAGATTGTACTGCAGTATTCAAGGATACTTCTGACAAACGAAAAACTTGGACATAAATTGAGTAACGGCGTTTTAGCTGTGCATCTCTGGGCATGTTTTTTTCAGTTCCAAATAGTTATAAGACTTTAAACGCTTTTTAGCTAAGTATTTGCAGATAGCCGTGATTTAGCGTTGAAATTTTAATATTCTGCATCATTTAACCGCTTTCTTCCCATCGCTAAGTCAGAAACTATAAACGATAGGAACACGTATCCTAGACAGATCGATGGAGAATTTTAAACTGTATTTCATGGCACTTAAAAGTGAAAATTTACCAAATGTCACTTAGCCGCATTTTAGGTAACGGACGGCAGTAGGATAGAATAGACATTATTGACATCGCATCGCCATACATTGCGTGCATTATTGAAGTTGAAGAAATTATTTCAAATCATTTACGCATTCGATGACAAAGTGACGTAATTTTTCTCTATTCTACCTTAGACAAGAAAGCCCGTGCTGGCCCTACTGGTGAATCTGAATATTTATCTGTGCTGCAGTTAAAACTACTTACATAGTTAGTGCATTGACTTTCTTCCGCGATCTATGAACATCTGTTTGCTTTCATTAAATACAACGACGGTGCTTGAATAGAAGTAAGAGTAGAAGACTGCCATAAGGGACAAGAAGTGTGAAAATCGTACTTTGAGGCATGTCATGTGCCATCGCTGGCTCGCAGCACTACGCCTCGCCCTGCCTCGGCCCGCAACGAGTGACACGAATGGCCTAGCAATACAAAGGAATGCAAAGGCATAGCCCAGGCTGTGAGTGGAATAAAAAGGAAGATTGATATTCATATAAGTATTACCAACGTTGTTAAAAATTTCCTTGTTAACTAAAAAACATTATGACCGTTATGTAGGTCATATAATATCATATTCTTATCATATTATATTTCATAGTCAAAAAGATATTGTAAATCGATAGATAGATAGGGCTTTCAATGCAACAATGATCATGAACAAGAAGAGTTAGGTATGTTACAAAATTGCATGGATTTAACCCCCTTTTGCATTTATATTTACCATGCGACTTTATTTAGATTTACGTGCTGAAATGTCCATGACTTTTAAGCGTTTTTACATTAGGTACATTTTTTTATATTACACGGTAAGTACTACCTACTTTTATTTCACAGGCATTTTTATTTCAGGAATCAATGTTTGGTCGTGTGGCCGTGTGGTAAGCCGTGTGGTGCCGGCATAGAATTTCACCACCCCAACTCTTCCCGTGGGTGTCGTAAGAGGCGACTAAGGGAAACACACCGGGGGCGGGCAGCAGCGCCTTCTGCAGAACAACTACACCGAACTGCGATCCCCAACCCGCATGCCCAGCGTGGGGATTATGGGCAATAACCCCCAAATAATGATGCCATCTATGGCGCTCATTAGGGGAGGCCTATGTCCAACAGTGGACTATTATAGGCGACTATATATGTTTGATCAATCAATTTACTAACCTTGCTCTAATAATATAATAACAAAACAATACGCTGAAATGCAAGTTATTTACCTACCTCCTACCTCATTGTTTGTTTCTGTATAAGTATAGCGGGAAATGGTGGCGGGTATACCTCAGTATTGTAATGTATGTACTTTGTGGGGAACATTGTACCTACCTATAACCGACATTATTTTAGAATAAACTCTTGATGCAACACGCAAAAGTGTCAAGTGGCAACCTTTTTCTTAGTTTTGACTTTGATTAGTAAACTGGACAGACAGCTGCTGCTGAAGTGTCCAATGTCAAACTCGATCAATTCAAAAATAAGTAAGTGTCGATTTGCGTTTGGATAAATTGGATCCATGGATTTATGAAAAGTACGGATAGAATCCTGTCAAATCAAACTTGAATCTTAGCAATGGCGGATTGACATTGAGTGTCAGTGTATAGAGAGTTGCCAACAGAAGAAAAAGTTACCCATAATTTTTATAAATATTCTTCCTAATAATTGTTCACTTATTAATATGAATATGTAAAATTATAATGAATCATTTTAGGTACTGCTTTAGCCACGGTAATCGTGATTATTAGACCTACTTTTTATAATTTTCAATTTACGCCAGCGCTTTATGGTGCTAACTGCAGTGAATTTTAATGTCCCACAAGAACGGAACAGAACACTTTACTTTCCCGGGTTTAAATAGTAACTATGCTAATCGAAGAAATTTCAACAAAATCTGTTGTGAAATGCCTAACCAATATAATATAAAAAAAAAATATAATTATTTAAATGTACATTTGCAGCCATATCTTATTATGATTGTTACTGGGAAGATCAATGAAATGTTATGTGAAAAATATACATTATTCTCATATTCATTGTTTATTGATACATTCTAAATAAAAATTTATGTATGCTTTGACATGAAAAATCTTCATGCACATTGCATGCTACACTTGATTTAGTGGGCTTCAAATTATTTTAATTATGAGATTCTCTGATTATGCGAATTCAATTTAACTTCCAATTTTCGTCACCCGGAAATCTGAAAAAATATTGACTTTTAGTTATGCCCCACGGCTATCGTTAATCTCGTTATAACATCTGCGTAGCATGATCGTCACTTAAAGTATTATCCAAATGGGTTCAGCTATTTTGGAGGTTAGCTCAAATAAAAAACAAACATATTTCGAAATTCGTATTGTATAGATATTACAAACTGAAATTCAATATCCTAATTATATTTCGAATACTTAATTAATAATACATATTATTTTATAGGTATAACCAGGATGATAAAGAAATGCCTATATACCTGATTCATAATTTAAAGTCAATAAAATATTAGAATTAAAACATTTTTAATATCCTCCCACACTTACTGGAAAATTTACATGTTTACATGTTGGCAGCACTGGCGAGATTTTGTGCTTGTAGTTTGATTTATATGTTGATAATAATTTTGCGTCAAATCGATAAAATAAGTTGGTGATATAAGAAATTTATCTACGAAATGTGATCCGGTGTTTTTTATTGACAAAGCCATTGTGACTTTTGCAACATCTGACCACACAAGACGGCGTTTTCCGTTTATTTTGGTTTGTTTACAATAGAGTTCATCAGTTGGTGTCTATAGCTGTAATGGCGATGGCCAGCATACTATTTGATTGATTGGCATGCTTGCTTGATTGGAGTGCTTCATTTTATTTTGTTCTGATACTCCTTCCGTACTTATTTATAGTTTCATGATTGGATCAGAGTTTTTCTATTTGAATAATTTCTTTTTCGGACACGGCAATAGGTTTTAGTATTTTGTAAATGGAAGTGGGTGAATCTCACTGTAGAAATAAACAGTACAAATACAACACCTAAGTTCTGTTGCTGATCTCGGTAAGTAGATTGAGATTTTTTTGAAGTTGTATCGAAAATTTTCAGTACTTCAGTATTTTTATGCTAACTTAGGTAAAAGCAGTGTAGGTATCTAGATTATGAGCTAAAAATATAAATCAATTCAAGCTATTGTGCTATTCCTCTTCGTTTGTGTACTTTACGAAACAGTAGATTAATCGTTTTTAGGTTAGGGAAAGCTTTGTCAACATAATTATTCTGCTGAGTGTTAGCGGCAGGTCTAAAAGACAGATGCTGATATGACAGTAATGCTATTCATAGTATAGACTTGCCCCAGTTCTCATGCTAGCCTTTTTGAATGTAGTTGCATTACTAGCATCTAGTGTTTCATCATAATTCTATTGGTAGGCATTTGTAGTACTTACCTAAGGTACCTATTTTGATAGGAGTATAAGACGTTCCGCCCCGGCTTCACACGGGGTATTCAACAAACAGACATAGTATTGCACAATTTGAGATTTATAAAATATTACCTTTTGGTAGATGAAGCTATGTTAATGGTCCAGTATTATTTATTATTATTACTCAGTAAGAAGTTTCTTTTCTATGAATTCAAGTTACTTTGTTCATTAAAGAATAGGTATATTGGTTAATATTATAATAAATAATCAGAAGGTACAGCACATCTGCACACAGCATCACCATGCCCCCAAGGTACCAGAGCTTGTATCCAGAACAAATATCTGCAGACCACACAAACATTTGCTTTCTTATAAGAGCTTATTGACTGTTGATAACCTGATAGTGCTAGTTGCACAGATAACTTTTTTTATAATTTTAATTTGCAACAGCTGACGTTGGATTAGAAAAATGGTCAGTACTATCATAACAGAACTACATTCAAACTGCATGTTTATATTGTTCATAATATTATTATTATGTTGAAAATATTTCCTTTTCTCTTATATCTTGTTCCTTGGCTATATGATTTCTATATCAATAATCCACACTGCCGTTTCATTCTATCTCTTCTGTGTCATTTAGAGAGAGTGTAGTCCAGTGAGGCAGCTCTCAATCTTTGTCTGAGTATCTAGTTGCCAGGTCAGGGATGCTATGTCTTTTTAGCCTTGAGAATTTGATGCTGATGTTGAAAATATTCAGTTATAATATTATTAGGTTATGAGTAGGTAATTAACCATGAATTTCACCCTCACAGGAGGCGTCACACAAGAGAAGGCACAAAAAGGAAAGAAGCAATCAATCCTACAAGAGTCTATTAGACAAACAAAAAGTACATGAAGAAAAATCTGATGAGGTCACACCTTCTGCATCACATGAGCAAGAACCTGCAACCGAAGAAGATAAGCTTTTACAAAAAAGAAACTCCTATGTACTAAAAAAGACCCTAGATAAAAGTTCTAAAAGAATCAAAATGTCTACAAAAGAAACCAAATCTAGAGAGGAGGTTTTGGCTGCCAGAGAACTAAAAAAGCAAAGTAAACAGAAGGCTAAAGCCAAAGTCTCACTCTCATTAGAGGAAGTGAAAGCTATAGTCAAAGAAAGAAGAAAGAGCCTCTCTGAGTCCAAAGATGATAAACCTGGCAAAGAGAGAAAGAAGAGCCAATCAGAAGCTGATAAAAGCAAGGATGAAGTTGACAAAGCAGTAGTTAGCAGTAGCAACGTAGATGTGTCAGTAAAAATCAAACCTAGTGATCTTACAAAGGGTGATGAAGAAAGAGATCAAATTAAAGCAGAAAGAGCAGCTAAGAAAGTTGCCAAAAAAGCTCAGAAGGGAAAAGCTGCTGAAGATACTGCATCGGCACCTATCGCAAAAGAGGACATAAAACCTAATGAAAATATGACCATCAAAGACGTAACGGAAACTCTGAGGGGAATTAATAAGGTTTATGAGGATATAAAGGAAATCAGTGCTGGAGTAAAAGCTCTGGATGTAAAGGGAAAAGATGCTGATACTCAGCAGGTAGTCCTTAATATACTTTTAATACTTATAGACTTGTAGATTACCTTGCTTTATCCTAGTCATTGAGTATGGTCTTAGGTAATATTTTCGTAAAGCAATTATTGCCAAAAATTCATTTATGTATTTTTTTATTTTTACTGTTAATACAAAATCCACAGCCCTTATATACAACTTATACTAATATTACTGCCAAAAAAAAAGATTTACATTTTGAACTATGATTTTTAAACAGACATTCGAATAAATCATTCATGTGGCATAACATGGAATCTTCTTGCTTAAAATTTATTCAAACCTTTTTTGCTGCGGTTTTTACAAAGAGCGATAGCGATAAATTTCGCTACCGATCTAAGTACCTATCGAATACCGCGTAATTCGCAAACAGTCTTTGCCTTAACAAAACACTGTTTTGTGAACATTTTCAGGCAAATTTTTTGTTGATTGTAGCCTGGATCGGGGAAAAGCAAAGCAGAGTTGAAAGCAGAAAGGCGAGCGAAGCAAGATGCACAAAGGGCTGCCAAGCAAGCAACTTTAGCAGTTGCAAAACCTAAGGAATCGGCTAAAGAGGATCCGCAGGCAACCAAGCTGGTTGCAGATGTAAAGAAAACAGGAAAGGTAATATTATATTGGTTTAATAATTTCCTACTAATAACACTACAAAGTATAAAACAAAGTCGCTTCCCGCCGTCTGTTTGTCCATATCTATGCTTAGATCTTTAAAAGTATGCAACAGATTTTGATGTGTTTTTGTTTAATTACTTATTATTTAATAGGAAGGTTTTTGTATCAGCATTGGACCTATATGAAGCCGGAGTAGGTCACTAGTTATGTGTAAAAGCAAAAGTTATTAGTTTGTGTTAGTAGGTAATTAAACTTATATAATAACTATCAACTAAATTGATTTTACACTGTTCATCCCTTTTCAAAGAAAAATAACTTCGAGATTTGATTGACAATTGGTTAATCAGGATATATGTATAAAATCGGCTTTATGTGTGATACTTGTTTCTGGACTGGTTTTCGCAACTAGGCCACAGGTGGGCCCTTTTTGCGTGACGGGTGGGGTCACGCAAAAAGGGCCCACCTGTGGCCGTTTTTGCGTGACCCCAAATTTTACCACCCGATATCCTCCTTTACGTGTGATAATGATAAATAATAAATTAATCAATCATTTATTATTCTGTCGCAGGCTATGTCACCCAAGCCTAAAGCACCTAAGAAGGCAAACACACAGAATCGCCACCGAGTGAGCTGGTTCGGACAGGAGTACAATGACAATGTGCAGAGCTTGAAGACGTTACCTGTTAATAGCCAGTAAGTAAAATCCTATGCCATGAAGACTTACGAAACAGATGAAACGATTCTGAACGATCCACACTGCATCATCTAGCTGAAAATAAGTTGACGACATCTGTGGCGCGGTGGGCGAAGGTCCGCCGCACCGCAGGAGGCTGCGGGTTCGATTCCCGCCTCGGGATAAATGTTTGTACGATCTGCTGATATTTGTTCAGGGCGTTCTGCTGAATAAAAGTTATATATCTACTTAATATATGGTATGTATTATTTATATCGGTACTCTTAGTACACATAACTAAGGCACTGCTTAGCTTGGGGATAGGTGCTGTTGTGTGGATTGTCCAGTATTATTATTTTTATTTTTAGCTTTGGATAGTGTTTTGTGCGGTTATGGTGCATGCACATAGCCCGGCGGCCGAGCCGCCTTTGACGGCTGTGCCTGTAACCAAGCAGTGGGTAATGCCGCGTGGCTATCTTGTACCATTTTGTTGTATAAAATCTCTATCTAAATTATTAAAGTATGACTTTACTATAATATATGTATACTTATTTCTGATATGTTGGCTAGAAAGTCTTAGAGTGTGATAATGATGTTTATTTTGTATATATTTTAATCTTACTAATTCTCTGAATGGAGTATCTATCGACTCTACCTACTTAACACATGATTTTAGGTCAAGTTGATAACAATCAAGGTGAAGTGCTAAGAAATAAAGAGCTACTTTACCTGTTTTGTTGAGTTTAGATAATAGAGAAGAGACAAGATTTATAGTTTAAATCTTGAATACTGTAAGAATACCTACTTGTTTTTTTTTACAGAAATGCACCTTATTGCTATATGCATGCTTGATCTCTGTGACTTTTAAAATCAAATCCGGAAATAAATCTTTGAGATATATATTTGCGTCCCAAGTCTATTTATTTATTTATGTTTTCGATATATTAAAATTATTGTTAGAAAGAACTCTAAAACATGTAACATAAGTTGGCTTGGTTCGATTGGTTTACCGATATTTTTCAAGCGTTATTTATGTTTATGGTTATCCCATTTTTTCTGGCGACAGCTGTCAAAAGCATATCCATTGAAATCTTTCGAAGCGCCGCCGCCGTGTAAAGTATTTATTTAATTTCCAGCATTCACCCCGCCTTCATAAAACTAGGCGTGCAGTTGTCGAGTCGGGTGATCATCGGGGAAAACGCGAGATGTATTGCTCTGCTAGATGCTTTGAAAAAGGTTTGTTTAAACGCTTTGAAATTAACTGACTGCCTTTTTAAGAAAAGGAGCTAAAATGGTATGGTTTGAATAGATTTCTAGTATAATAAATAATTCATATCAGGCAACATAAGTACAATGTAAAATACTTAAGGCCCATATTAAATACTAGCGGTTCGCCCCGGCTTCGCACGGGTATTTAACAAAAATGGAATTTTGCATGCGGATCCCTAATTTTTACATATTCTATAGCCTTATTTCATCAGGAAAAAATGTAGGATTCTAATGGTGAAAGAATTTTTCAAAACGGTCCAGTAGTTTCAGAGCCTATTCAATTCAAACAAACAATCAAATGTTTCCTCTAATATTAGTATTTAGTAGTAATTTTCCGTGATGAACATAGGCTATAGAATATTTTCAAAAAGTTAGGGTTCCGTATGATTTTTTTTATTTTTGTTAATTACCCGTGCGAAGCCGGGGCGGACTACTAAAACCTCCAAATCTTCGACAGATGACAAAAGACTACATGCTGCCAGCCAAGACGGAGTTCGGCCGCGGTCTCGACTCACACTTGACCACCACGATTGAGTTCCTGAGCTCGATGCGTCAGTCTTCGGCCTGCGAGAAGAATGCCATCAAGTTCTTCCGGCATCACTTGACGCAGTTGCCGAATAATGTTAATGAATATGATGTGAGTTTATACAAAAAATACAAAAATATTTATTTCTTAACTTAATATATACAATCACATAACCGTGTTTGAGATTCCCTTTTAAATAAAAGAATACCTGTATTAGGGAATCTCGCTCTTCCAAATAAAGAAATAAAATTTTCCTATGATTAGTACATATTTTATGTTAGAAATAGTTTATTTAAGCTAAGTAGGTAATTAAGTAGGTAACTAAGCTATATAATACTTTCATATAAAAGAAGTTATTAAATAAATAATATATAGTAAAATAATAATAACAATAAATAAAATAATTTATTGAAAAATTACTTAAGACAAATGTTAGCATAACAATGATAATAACGTAGATTCTAACTATTACCTCCTCTCTGCCTTGGTAAACCTGTATCTCAGGCAAAAGGAATCATCATTGGCCCACATCAGTCCACTGCTGGACATAAGCCTCCCCTAATGAGCGCCAAGCGCCCTGTCTTCAGCTTGTCGCTTCAAATGAGGAATACTTATGGTCAATTAAATCTGCACTTAAATACATTGTGATATACATACAAAACAATTTGATTGATTATGAATTTTAGCGGGAATTTTAACACCAACGCTTCATCCCTTAGCAAGGGACCGAAGTCCCTTCCAGTTCTTCCAACCGAAAATAGGTTTGTTTTCAACCCACTAACACTCCTAATGAATTCATCAAACTACGAAAGTAGAACGAAATTTAAATTATACTAGAATTTACTAATTTTATTCAATATAATTTAATTGCTCTGAAAAAACTATAAACCAACTTCGTTTTACTGTTACAAGGTACTGTAAAATAGGGGTATTTCCGGGTGCCAGAGGCATTATTATTTATTCTTGTCGTCACTGCTTATATAAATACAAAATGGGTTAATACACTTTTATACACCTGCAAAATACCTATAAAATGAATGTAAATATTGTTACAAGGCAAAGAAAACCCTGCAAGACGAGATAGACCGGTACATCCGCGAACAAATCGACGTGGCAGGGGAGGCGATCAGCGCTGATGTGCGGAAGAAAATATCACCCGGAGACACCATCCTTACATACGGATTGTGAGTTTACATTCATTCCTCCGACCTCGAACTCTGTGGCGCGGTGGGCGGAGGTCGGCCTGCGATGCAGGAGGTTGCGGGTTCGATTCCCGCCTCGGGACAAATATTTGTACGATCCGCAGATATTTGTTCAGGGTGGTCTGGTCGTTTTCTATGTATAATAAAACCTATCTATCTATGTAATAATATTGTATTATGTAAATCTGTCATCTAGTACCCATAACACAAGCTCTGCTTACCTTGGGGCTAGATGATGCCGTGTGGATTGTCTGGCATTATTTATCATTATTATTTTTTTGAGATGGACTATTTGCTAGATCTCATAAAAATGGCATACGATTTTTATTTACTTTTCTTAGAAGACCTCTGTTGTTTTCAGCCATGACCTATTGAGAGCAGGGCCTTTATTCACTATTGTCAATCCCAATGCGTTTCACAGATATGACAAGACATCGGCGTGGAATCGAACAGAATCGTATTTAGAATACACTGACGTCACACGGTTTGGGCGAGGAATTGCCTATTTCTTAGAGAATAAAGGCACAGAACGAATTCCTATTCAATGTGTTGTGCGTACTAAGCTACTAAGTGTTTCTCTTTTGCATTGTTGCGTTGCAATCCATGTCCAAGAGTCCTGTATGGTTTAAAGGAAATAAAGCACTTTGATTTTGAAAAAAATCTGTCTTCTGACTAAAAGTAAATTTGGTGTAGGCGAGTCCTTTCAAGGATTAGGTCCAGCCTTGTATTATGTTCAACATCTTTAAATAGCTACTTATGAACTAAACTTTACTTTTGTTCCTTTCTGATTTGCAATCTTCGGATAACCAAACTTAGTGTAGGCCAGCCGTTCACTATAAGCAAGTTTGTTGTGGGCGTGTCCTTTCAAGGAACTTCAGCCTAGTATTATGTTATCTGTTGTCCAGCAATAATTTCCCCATTGTTTCAATAAATAAATAATGCCGGACAATCCACACAGCATCACCTAGCCTCAAGCTAAGCAGAGCTTGTGTTATGTGTACTCAGTACAATGTTCGTCATTCTCCAGCTCCTGTGTAGGCGGTAGTCGTTTCATAAAAAACAAAATCTTATCAAGTAAGCCTTTTACTCGATAGATGATTATATTAATGATGTAAATGCTTGGCCAGATGTCGCTCCATTCCACACCAACAAAAGCATGTAAGAAACTGAATGTTGTACTTAGCTTTTGGTACCAATTTAAATAATTATTGACATGTATCTAAATCAGTTTAAACTTAGATTTAGATAGGCAAAACAAAAATTGTATTAGACACATAAGTTTTATATGAATGTACTAGTGGTTTCTTTTTCACTTCTTCCACTAGTGGACAAAAAAATGAAGTGAAGAGAAATCAATAACTAGTTATTTCTTATTTTAATAATTATCTGTTTGAAATTTGACTTGTCTAAGTGCTTATTTTGTAAGCCTAAAGAAATAAAGTTATTGAATCTGAATAGAATGGGACCAGATTAGTATTATGTTATCTGTTATCCAGATAATTTCGATACTTGAAATGTCCGTGATTCCCCCAGCTCGTCGCTAGTGGAGCGCTGCCTGGTGGATGCTTACGTCGCGGGGGTGCAGTTCCGCGCGGTGGTGTGCGGCGCGCACGGAGCGCCCAGCGCGCGCGGAGCCCGCGAGCTCGCGCGGCGGCTGCGGGCTAAGGGCCTGATGGTTGATGTCGTCGATATTACCTCGCTAGCCACTGTCATGCAAGGGGTGAGTCACAAAAGTAAATGTATTGATCGCCGTGTGGTGCCGGCATAAGATTTCACCATCCCAACTCTTTCCGTAGGTGTCGTAAGAGGCGACTAAGGGAGACACACCGGGGGGCGGGCAACAGCGCCCTCTGCAGAACTCCGCCGAACTGCGATCCCCGCATACCCAGCGTGGGGATTATGGGCAATAACCCCCAAATGATAAATAAAGCCATCTATAGCGCTCATTAGGGGAGGCCTATGGCCAGGCAGTGGACTATATGACAGTGGATATAAGTTAACGTGTAATACATTTGTTGTTATGTTGATCTATGATCAATTCCTGTAGTGGCTAAGCATTGGTCAATACATTTATCTATTATAGGAGGTGATAGTTGTAAATTCTACCTGCGACAAATTAACCTTGTGTGCGTGCATGTACCTACCTATACGCAACGCACGGATTTTCTAGGTCGTTGATAGTTGATGTGCTGAATATGACATTTCTGGACACTAATCTTAACTTTGCAAAGAATAAGTAGTCGTCAAAAAAATCTGAAGATAAAATCGAATCGATACATACGACCTTATTTATTATTTTACCTCACCTAATGAGCTATAGCATTCGTCATTTTGTGATATGGAATTAAAGGAGTTATTATTTGTTTTTAATGTGAATACGTCCTATTACATTTAAAAAAGATTGAAGTGAACAATTAATCAAAGTGATAACTTTATTTCCCATTTTATTACTTATGTAACTTGTATTTTGTGACGTGTCCAAGAGTCCTGTAAGGTCTTAAGGAAATAAAGCACTTCGATTTTGATTTTAACAGGTGAGCAAAGTCCTGCTCGGCGCGAGCTCGATCCTCAACAACGGCTCTGTGCTGGCGAGCGCCGGCACCGCGCTGGTAGCGCGCGCCGCCCGCGTCCGCAACGCGCCCGTGCTCGTCGCCTGCGAGACGCACAAGTTCAGCGAGCGAGTGCAGACCGACGCATTCGTATACAACGAACTAGGTATACCTTAATCAGAACACAAGAGCTATAGTTCCTTCCTTCTGAGAGTTCCCATAATCGCTTGGCTTGGTGATCGCAGCACTGGTGATGAAAATAAACAGTAGCTGTTGCCTTTCCTCTGGTCCTCTTCGTAGACTCATGACATCCAAGTATAGAGTTGGAGGCTTTGAATGCAGTTCTTGCTAATGTTCCGTATGACTCGAAGCTAGAAATTGTGATAAATGAACTCAATAATATTGACGTGACTAGACTGAATGCACTGATTGTGGGTTCTGAGGACCTCCCCTAGAAACTTCATGGGTTTCCGGGGTTATTCATAGAACGCCTAGCTCAGTTTTGTAAATGACAAGTTCTATTCATCTAGAACTAGATATTACGTAAAGAGTACCTACAGGTAGCCAAACGCCAAACGCTATCTGTTCTCTAAAGTGAAGTGCAATATTGCACTTTACTGTACAAATACCCCTACCTAAAATTCTTGGAACTGAATAAATACAGCGTAATTGAAGTTGTTTACAATTTAACAATGGAATCTCAAAACAATCCTCCATCCATTGTTTGTATTAATTGGAATACTCCCTCTCAGGTGACCCGAACGAACTAAACGACGTCGGCAATGACAACTGGGTGCTGAAGGAGTGGCGCTCGATGCCTCTCGCCATCCTCAACCTGACGTATGACGTCACCCCCGCCAGCCTCGTGACCGCCGTGGTGACGGAGCTAGCCATCCTGCCCTGCACTAGCGCTCCGGTCGTGTTGAGATTCAGAGGCACCGCATATGGAATTTAGGATGTGTAGACCTTGTATAAGCTAAAGAGAGTCGTTCGTCAACTCACACCATGAATCTTGTCCCAATTGGTGTGAGTTGACGAATCGTAAAAAAAAAATAGGTATCCTAATCTTACCATATGTACTGATATCAAAAAGAATGGTCTACTAACTACTGGTAATACTGTCAATCAATTCATCATATCAAAAACGTGGTTTTATATAAACTGTCTATCCATAAATAATGGCTGTCAATCAATTCAATTAATCAAAACAATAAGATGGTTGTTTATACTCATATCCTCATAACTCTCTATCTACCTTTTCATGACTGGGCTGAAATGATCCTAATGAAAGGATTATATCCTGGAACGTAAGTTTTTATATGCAGACAGAGCTAACTTGCTTGTATTCTGATCTGATATTACATTATTAGTATACTCATAAAAAACTATCAAATCAGAATGGTGAATTTAATTAACTTTATTCAATGTGTTAAGGGCCTATTTTATATGTATGTCAGTAAAGTTATGTATTTAACATATTATTCTATTCATAAGTCCATTAGTTTCTTCTCCTCAAAATTATTCTTGTATTTAGATGTTAAATGCTCAAACTTTTTAGATTAGTCATATATTTATGAAATGTACATAATATGTTAATGTAGAGCAATTTCTAAAATATTTGTAAAATAAACCTATATTAATGGAACATTTAGTCTTTTATATCGGAGTTAAAACAAGTTTTTTAAATTAAAACACTTTAATAATGCATACATTGAGGTTTCACTTATATGCAAAGAAATAGCAAGTGTTACATTACAAACAAATATAAAACACATTGGCTTACTGTACCATCCTGCGCCAACTCACACAGAATACATTCATACTATAAAATTACTCTTTATGATGGTCAGACTTGTGAATAGAGAAATCTAGTCTAACATAAATAATGACTAATAGGAATAAAGCGTACAAGAAGCCCACAACCAGAAGCGGCTCCTGGAACATCAAGAGACGAGGGAATGTGTAACGGAGCTGGAAATCTTGGATATGATTCTCTACAACATTTTTCTTTGAAAACTTGATAACAGGTCGACCTTTAGTATCCAAGTATGTGTAATGCAGACTGTCAGGGAATCGAGTCACTGAATAAGGAACATTCAGCTTGATCCCGGTGGAACCTTCAGGCAAGATAATCTTTGTCACCACCTCATCAGCTTGCATATCATCAAAGATATGGTCAATCACCCTTATCTTCAGTAGGTAGTCATTACCAGAGTGATATAAGTACTCGTAGCTGGGAACGTTGTATCCAATGGTGTAGTGGGTCTTCCAGCCTCCAAACAGAGGGTATCTCGGCCTGAGGTCCAGCTCAACAGAGTCCTTCTTAACTTTCATATTGGATGTTGAGATGTTTCCATTAGTGTCTCTGTAGTAGACATCAGATGCAGAAGCTGGGAGGAGAGTCTTGTAGGAGCGGACACTTGCAGGGCCACTGTGATGGTTCTGCTGGTAGTCATAACGAGAGAATGGACCCTTCAGTTTGGCTCCAGTATGCTCCACCTCAATAATCTCCTCAATAGCTATGTTGCCCCAGTGGGAGACTTCGATGAGCCGTTCAACGCGAGTTACAGTCAGAAAAGGGGAGTTGTTCTTGTAGTGAATGCTCAACTCTTTCTCAGTGAATGGTCCAGTATTTGGGTATGGTCCGTAAGTGATAGAAGTGTCTTGTTGCGAGAATGGCTTGACTTTGGTGAAAGACTCCACGCTCTTAGTATTTGTATTCACCACTGTTTTCTGTGACGTGACATAATATGGCGTGTATGCGTACAGGTTTCCGGTATATTTAACTAGTTGGTCCTCCTGCTGTGTAATAGCAGTGGGGAAAGGTTGGAGAGCCTTCGTGTACACAGCTTCTGTTACAACATAAACAGTCGAACCACCATTGAGGGGCTCTTTCAGTTCGACACGCCAGAATTTCACATAGTCGTAACCTTTCACTGTGGTCTCCGCAATACGAAGATCTTTGCCGCTGGAGTCTTTAGCACCGATGAATGCTAAATTTTTCTTAGCAGAAGCTTCTACAGCTAGAAGGAAGTTCTTTACCGGCGATTTTCCAGTATTTTCCAAGGTTATTTTTGAAACTATTTTTACGAGCTGAGACGATAAGTCGATTGTTCTATCGACGTTTCGAATCTTGAGCTCACTGGCAATATTATCAACATTGACGCTGTTACTATTTAAAACTAAGTAGAGCACGAATAAAATACAAAATTGCAATTTCGCCATCGTCGCCGGTTTTTGTATCATGCACACACAATCACAATTTTTCTGACATTTTGATTGGAGCATAGACAATTTGACAACGCATAGCCGGAAGTACACGCCATCTCAGCCTGAAAGCTGTCTGATGTCTATGACATCCTTTGAGTATCTAGAACGGGAGTTGCCAAGCGCTTCTGTCAGTACTAAAATCATTCTGTCAGATTTCGAGGGGGGCGAGGTAATACGGTACAGCACACGTTTACATAATCACGCACACTAATGCAGAAAAATAAAGAGTCCATATAAACGCACACTAAAGTAAAAGCTGAACACAAACAAAAGAACACGCACACAAATATAGAATTAGTGTTGTTACACTATTGTTTAGTTACACACTAACGCAAAAAAGTAGTGCTGGATGTAAAAAGACCGAAAATAATAATGATTTCGAATGAATGAAATCAGGGTTGTTAAAATTATACTATGCTTTTTTTGATAAAGGTATTGTTTCTTATTGAGGGATTTTAGACATGCATTTTAATATAGAAAAAAATTTGTTCCGAATGAGAGAAATGCGAAAAGTTGGTTTTCCTTTCATTTGACATTAAATAAGAACCATAATTTGTAATTGACGCCCCGTCTATTTGGGACTATTATTTTTTTTATTTCTGCAAATCGAAAAGTTTTCACTATCTATATCTATATGTTTTCATAGAGAGCAGGAGAAGAAAAGCGGCAGTTAGAAAGAGAGAAAGAAAGACAGAAAATATATTTATTGTGGTAGGTACAGGCAGGGTACAGGGATAACAAAATTTTATCTATATTAACATTATGTAGATCGGGCCGCCCCGCCGCCGTGTTTCATGTCATGATTAGTGCGGTGTTCCTGCGCTACCTATAAAAAAGGTATTTTTATATTATAATTATAATTAAATTGATGGAGAAAATTCCTACGAAAAGAAAAAACACGAGCTTTTCTATCATCACTTCGCTTGTGTCTTTCTGTATCGAGGTTGTTTTGTAATTCCTTTTTTTTATAAATAAATCTGCTTCTGACTTATAATAATATTATATTATTTATACTTTATTATTATATATCATTATTTGTTGTTATTTTATTTGTTGTTTCTTATAAATCTATATTACATTTAAAATGGAATAATTTATTGTAAATGACAATGTGACGTACACATTTTTTCCATAAAAAATGGATTCTGGTATCTGTATACTTTTGCATAACCAATTTTCTTATATCAATAGATTTTTTGTTACAAAAAACATCGCATTTTACACAAGTTTTTCGTTCATTCCATCATTCGTTCAATCAATTTCACTCAACTTGTCCCCGCACTACGCCTTCTACCAAGGAATAAAAATGTCGCAACTGATATTCTATTAAAATCGAAATTATACAATATAACAAAAACAATTCAGAGAAATATCACTTACTTGTGATAGGAAACACTATGTACCCTTAAGTTGGATGTCTCCAATAATTGCCTTTTATACCCATAAACCGCACAATTCACCATTTTTGGTGAGCACTACCTCGCGATACGAAACGATAGCAAATGGCCGCGAAGTTACGAGTGAAGTAGTTTTATTATTCGTCTATGGTCAGTAAAGTCTTGTGACCAACAGAGGGGTATCCTGACCTTGCCAACTCCCGTTCTAGATACTCAAAGATGACATCGGATTTTGATCGGATTGTGGACGAATTAAATCTCATGGATCGGATTCATAATCGATTGTCATTACATTACTCATTCATTTTATTTTTTTCGAACCTCATAGGATTTCATTCATCTTACTAAGTTATAGGCACTGTTATAGGATCTCCCACGAGTCCAGAAAACAAACGTACAGTCCGGCAAGTATAACTTGGCGCGGCTGTGCGCCACTGTGTTCAATGTCAGTGTTGCCACTGCACAGAAGATAACGCGAAAATTGGGAAAAAAATTAAAATTAGTTCAATGATTTACGGATTTACTTGAGTATTATGATAACAGTCCGAGAGCCCATGGACGCCAAACCTTTGTCATTTTATTATTAGTAGTATGTATTTAATTTACTTGCCTGTCTTTGTATTAACAGAAATATTAAAACATAGATGAATACTGATATGTTTTTAACTAAGTTAGAATTAGAGGCGAGTGTGTTGGGGTTCGACCAAAATAAAACAGTTTTTCTTAGTACATTATTTATTACTAGAATATGTGTGATCTAATAAATGATCTTCTAGATCTTCCAAGTCCGACGCAGAACTGTCAGATGAGGTATCACTGTCGCTAGCAAGACATATATTAAAACTTTCTAAGTCGACATCATCATTGTGATATTCATCTTCTAACCGCTCAACGTGATCGCAATGCGTTTTACATGTAACAATTTTTGACGAGGTAGCTTCCGCTTGTTTCCCTTGTGCAACAATTCTTTGAACAGAACGTTCAGAAACACCTGAAACAAAATATGTATACCATGAAATTAGTTTAGGTAGGTAAATTTATAAAGTTTGCATAGCATTATAATTATAATTCATCATTACCTATACACAACCACATTTTATTTAACCACATATTAGACATTTCGTTATCCCCACGGGTAATATTTACGTGTAATGTTGACAACACTCACCAGTCATTGCCGCCACCCTTGCATTTACGGATTTTAATGGTATAATCGGTTCGTTCTTTTCACATTCTTGTGTACAAAACGAATGAACTTTTATAACTGCTTCTCTTGTACCACTTTAGGCATGATGAGTACAGTCATGAGTACAGTATAACTACAGTAGTTATCAAAATATTCGCAACGATGTTTACTATGAACTCGGAAGTGTCAAAGTGAATTTTCAAGACGTCCGTTTTAGTTCCTCAAATCGCCACCGCCAACATAGACTTGCCGGACTGTACATGCATGCATGTTCGTTCTCCTTCATTCTCATTCGTTCTATTAGACGGTGGCGGCGTCTCAGAAAAACGATTGTCTATGATCGTTTTTCTGAGGGCGGCGTAGAGTGAGTATCGTAATTAATCTATGGGTGGCGGTGGTTTTGTGTATTTGGTTAGTAACTTTTATATTTTTGGTTCATTCATTCACTTGATTGTTTTCGTCGGGGTCGGACGCTCAAGCGTATTGTAAAATAAACTAAATATTTAGTGTAGAGAAAACTTTAATATTTGTTCAAAAAGTTAATAAAACATAAACAACTGTTCTCTCATAAAGGTGCAAATAACACGCTCCCGACTAGGCTTAAAGCCCAGCCCTTCAATAAATTGCAAGAGGATCCTGCAGGAAGTACCATTTAACAGAATGTTACGTGCAACCTTGCGACTAGGATTGATTTTATTGAGTGAGTACAACTCAATCGTGGTATTTAAAATCTAATAGCGTAACTGCAAATATATATATAATGGATAGTGTTGTATGATGGTTGTACATATAAAAAAAAGTTTATTAATTTTTCAGTTTCGAACCAGTTGTTAGCTCCGACCGCAGCTCTTCGATCCAGTGGAAAAAACTATAATAAACCTTCAAGTTCGAAGACATTAGCAGGCACTTCCTCTGGTCTTCCCGCTCAAAACACAACTCGCAGAGGCCTAGGTATTTCTGCCTGGGGAATAGTTATACTAATTGTGAGTATTATTGTGGGAGTAATGGCTTTATATTATTTCTCAGTGTGCTATCCGATTTGCCAAGGATACAGCTCAAGCAACAGATATGATAAAATGCCTAAGATGGGACTACCCACTATGGCATGAGCCTGAGAAGCTGGAATATCATGGACATATCTGATGAAGTAGTACTACTTTAGAAATTTGGGGTTGTGATTACTAAGTATTTAACCTTTTGTTGTATTGACATAACGTTATCATCATATTTTCAAAATTTTAATTTCTGTTGAGATGAAAAACTTAAGACTGCATCAACCAAACTTGTGTAAACCCAGAGATGTGTTCGTATAAGTAGATAAGGAATGTAATTTAAACAATGGAGTACTCGAGAAACTAAGTACCTCAGATCAATGCCATAAAAATGCTAATTATCAAAGTATTCATTTTCCTCTACAGCCAGATGTTTTATTTTACTAGAAACAAAACTTCCGTTTCCTGTTAATTAAATGTAGTCATGAATTTTGGAAGATAAGATACAGTGAAAAATTCATACATCAGTCATTCATGAGTAATCTAAGCTGTAAAAGTTATGAGTTAAATAAAAAGTGTTATCTTCAAGGCTTTGAAATAAACAGACTGAGCAAAGAAATCGAGCCTTAGCCTAGATTAAGAACAAAATGAGAACAAAAAACTAGCACAGATACATAGTCATGAGTCTGTTAGCATTGCCTTATTTACAATGTCTCGAATATTTTTAAGAATAGTTTAATTAGTTTATAATTTATGCTAATTTGTCTTTTTACTACAGTATTATTCATGCTTTTCGCGAAATCACAAATTAGAGAAGACTGTACAACTTTGTAATATTTACCAGTGTATAATTCTTTACAAGATATAGCTACAAATATATTTTATGCTGTACTGAGTAACAATTGTTTAATTTATTGCATTTTAGCCAATAATGGTCTACAAAGACAAAGATGTAGCAACCTAAGCATACATAGGGACAAACAGACCGATAGTGGGAAGGGACTTTGATTTATACCATGTATAGTGATAGATAAGGCTGCCTTTTGTAGTCTATATAAGATTTTTTAAATTTAAATTACTTAAAAACCACAGATTTATTTCGTCTTATTATCATAAGCAAGTCACTGATTACCTGAAACTTCTAATCTAGTTGAAAAGGTTGTGGAGGTCGTCATAAGAAAATCATTGATAAATGTCAGCATATCACGTTCCTAATAGGTATAGGTTAATTGAAAAAGTTAGCGCGATCGTCTTTTGTTTTTCGAATAGCGAAAAGTGTACAAATGGGTATCATAATACCCATTCCTACTTGCTCGTTAGAAAACAAGAGTAAGCTATACCTAAAGTTTTGCAGCCCTGCTTCGCAACTGCGTATTAAAAGAACTAGAGTGTAGGCTTCCATTCAAGACTGAATTGTAACATTAGCATGATAATCGTATGAAAAAACTAAAGACCACCAGCTGTAAATAAATGTTTTTACGTGAAACCATTTGGGGAGGTATTAACTTAACCCTAGAAAGAGCTGATTCTTGAGTTTCACTGTACCTCATCTGGTACACACTATACTGTCCCAGCTAAAAAATAAAAACACGGCAGGTATAGTTGGTTCAGTGAAAATAATGTTAGAATAAAATAAAACAAACACTCAATAGTACATATTTAATTAAAAATTTATTATTAAGTCACACTCATGTTAAAACTAACTGGAAGATAAACAGCTACTTTTCAAACTACTATTAATATAATTGTCACTTGACAGTAAAATGCAATTTCATTTACCAAAATACATAGTATTAAAAATTGAGATATAATTTTACAAAAGCACTTGAACCAGGAATGTAAGTCTGAATGTAAGAAAAAATACAAGATTACAAGAATCGCCTATAGACTTAGCTGATAATTGCGCGGCGTGTTTGTACAAAACTTGTGATGTTGGTTATTAAGAAACACTATTGGCACCAATACGAATTAAGTGCGGGTTCACGTCCCGTCAAGGTAGTAAATTTTCTGGATATTACAAAATTTCTCAAGAATTAAGTTACTACCACATACTAGGTACTATGACATCATTTTTTTACATACAACAACAGTTAATTCACGGTAATAGCTAAAAGGGGCTTAAGGGACGATTCAGAGGTTTAGTTAACTATAGAATCCACATTTCTGTCACTGGGTACGATATCGCGCCGGCAAATAGTATATTGGGGTCATACAAAATTACAAAAAAAAGTTCGTAGACCGGACGCTATGGCGCTCATAAGGGGGACCTATCCAGCTGTAAACTAGGCTCATTACGAAAGAGTATCGTAGCAGTCTAATTAAAGTCTTATAGCTCATCCTTCTCAAGGTCAACGTCTGAAAGGTCAATGTCCTCTTCTGGCGGCAACTCTCCATCTTTCCCGTCCCAGGGTTCAGTGGTTTCAATCTTGGGCATCTCCGCGCCTCGGACGGGGGCGGTCTGGCCGCGGCCGAATGACAGGTCCCTGGAACATTTGAGATCGTTAGACAGGTGCTAGATTTGGCATGTACAGATGGATTAATTGATAACCCCTCAAATAGCTGAAGTATACATTTCGCACGATTTATAATGTTTTACTGGATCCAACAACTTCTCATAGAAGACGAGGAAAGGTTTAGCTATTTGAGCCAGATTCCTATTATGTCGTTTTAAGAATTAAAGTCATTGCGTTGGAGGGCAAAAGTTAAATAATTCAATACAAGGACAAGAGCTCTTTAACAAATGTGTATAAAAATGTAATTTTTAATTTTTATTTTTTAACATTCTCAGGAGTCCTGCAAGACGAAAATAAAGCACTATGACTTTTGAAAATGTTGGTTTCTAATTCAGAACTTGTTTATTAACACTAGTAGGTTAATGTTTAAAAAAGATTTTGAATCCGTTTCTGCAAAATCTCGATTAAAGATCTCTGTTAATGTGTGCTCTGTTAGTGTGTGCCGTGTGGTGACGGCATACTATAGAATTTCACCACCCCAACTCCTCCCGTGGGTGTCGTAAGAGGCGACTAAGGGAAACACACCAGGGGGTGGGCAGCAGCGCCCTCTGCAGAACAACCACCGAACTGCGATCCCCAACCCGCATGCCCAGCGTGGGGATTATGGGCAATAACCCCCAAATGATGAACAATGTCATCTATGGCACTCATTTGGGGAGGCCTAGAGGAGCAGTGGACTATTATAGGCTGATGATGAATGTGTGCATTGTATAATGTAGAGGAAAGTCAGATTTCAATAACTTTTTTTTTTTTATAGAAGGTTGAGTCTCGGGAACTTTAATGTGCCAATGGACATGAAGACAACTTTGCCCATAGGCAGGTATATCCAATCTCTATATCTCGTAGAATTATATTATGTAAATAATTTTCCGCTTGGTTGACCGAAATGCGTAATCATCTAACCTTCAGCGTAATTGTATCTTAACGCGACGTGATCGCTGTCCTAACTAAAAGTTCCAAGTTCTTTAATGTACTTGTTTCTAGAATCCTTGATATTTTTTCTAAAGAAAGATTTACATGTTTCCCGATTTAAATAATTTTATTTCTTGAGGCTTACAAAATACATAGGCAAGTAAAATTTGATACAAAATATTTTTGTAAAATAAGAAAGAAGATGTTATAGATTTTCGGTTCACTTATTTTTTTTTTTCAATACAAACCAATAAACATTTGTTGACCAAAAAATAAACAATTTTGGGTTTGAAAATTTTCATTTGTTGACCAAAAAATAAACAATTTTGGGTTTGAAAATTTTCATTTGTCTCGCATACGTTTTTCAACTCTAACTTATGTTTTTTTCGCCACGCCTATGTAACTATGCGTTGATAGAAATTGTGTTTTTGTTTAGTGGCTTCCGGTTACCTTGTATTTTTCTGTAAAATTATTGTCAAATACATTTAAATATTGCGGTGTGGTGCCGGCATAGAATTTCACCAATCCAACTCTTCTCCTGGATGTCGTAAGAGGCGACTAAGAGAAACACACGGGGGGGCGGGCAGCAGCGCCCTCTGCAGAACAACTAAACCGAACTGCGATCCCCAACACGCTAGCCCAGCGCGGGGATTATGGGAATAACCCCCAAATGATGAATATTGCCATGTATGGCGCTCATTAGGGGACTATGCCCAGGAGTAGACGATTATATGTGTAGACTGGTGACGATTATAACATTTTGACATAAATTATCTATACTAATATTATAAAGAGGAAAGATTTGATTGTTTGTTTGTTTGTATGTTTGTTTGTTTGTTTGAATTGAATAGGCTCCGAAACTACTGGACCGATTTAAAAAATTCTTTCACCATTAGAATCCAAAATTTTCCGTGATGAACATAGGCTATATAATATTTTCAAAAAAGTTAGGGATCCGCATGAAAAATTCAATAATTGAACCGTGCGCTGTATATTCAACCTCTTTTTCTATTATGGCGCGTCAGAATAGAAAAAGAGGTTGCGCACTGTGCTTGCTTTTTCTCTTTGGCCAGTGTCAGTTATGGAGTGTCGAGTCAATGTCAAAAATCCCAATGCTGTTAGAAAAAGTAAGGGATCCGTATGAAAACTGTGAAACCCATCGTGTTATTGTGTATAATTTCTGAAATTTTTGTTTAATACCCGTGCGAAGCCGGGGCGGGCCGCTAGTCTTAGATATTAAAACTGAGTATTATCATCAGCCTATGTTAGTCCACTGCTGAATAATAATGAAAAAAAACTGAGTATATATAATGTTAAGTTCATCAATGAAATTAAAATACTCAGTTTTAAATTCTACCTCGGCTAGCTTGAATAATGTAAGTTGATTATGGACAAGCAATAGATACTTTGCAATGATTTCACATTTCAATATTGTTTGTAATGGCTTCTTTCTTGGCGGATTTTTATAAACAATCGACGTTCGAGTTACTTCCTTTTATTGTTTTAATAAGGGCATTGTCTCACTACATTCAAGAATGACAACATTCCTTACAACAATATTTAAATGTATCTGATTTGTAAGACCTACTGAATGTTTTGACAAAACCTACTTTTTAATTATTTATAACTATACGCGTGTCAAATAGTAATCCATTGCGAATAAAATGTAAATGGGACCACCTCGGGATCATTCTCTATAAAACTCCAAAATAACCATCAAAATCGCTCCACAATTAATGGAGGCGAAAAACAAGTTTTTGTTTGGCTGTTCCGTATTGTGACACTTCGAATTTTTTTCGAAGTCTGGTAGATAAAATCACCACAAGTTGCTGCCTGTAAGTGTTTTAAAAATGTTACAATGCTGATGATTTAACCATTACACTCCAGTCCAACGAATCTGTTTAACCTATTGACCGCCACGCCCCAAACGCATTCTCGTATCCTTTACGCCAAACCACAAAGTGACCAAAAATACCTACGAAAAAAATGGTGCTGCCAAGAGTCGATAAAATGTATATTGTCGATAAACACATGGAGACTTGATTTCGTTGGTTTTTTATGCAATAAAGAAGTTTTTAAAATCTGGGATGTTTTATTAAGGACAGATTAGTTGGAGGCACTGTGACGTTATTGTGTCAGTAATATCTTGTGAAGTTTCTCTGGCGAAAACTTACAAAGTAAAATCCGTACCAGACATGAATTAGGAAGAGTCTTAAGTGCACATTTAGGACTTGTCGATTTATTCACGCCTGGTACCGAAATTAAAAACCGAGTTTAAATTAATGTTAATATTTTAAATAAATAAATTTGAACTCTGTTTTGCAGTGCCCTTCCAGGGTGCATGTACCTAGTAAAAACTATACTAACCATTCACTTAGACCTAAGAATAAATGTACATGCAAGCAAAAAGAGATGAAATATGAAATAAAAGTATATTGCCAACTAACCTGAGGAACTCATTGATGCCCGTCTCGGAGAAGGATCCGCGGAGTGTGGAGAACTTGAGTTTCTTCGCGTTGACGACCGCCATCGCGGGGTAGCCGAAGCCTCCCATCTCCAGGGCTTCTTCTAGCGCGGGCTGCGCGCCGGCCTCAGACCAGATCCAACTGGAAGATTTATTTTTAAATAAGTACTAAAATTCGCGATATATGGCCATATATCGCGAAGAACCGATAACCGCTGGGGCAAACGTGTTCTTCAGTGGAGACCGCGACTCGGTAAACGTAGTGTAGGACGCCCTCCGGCCAGGTGGGATGACGATCTGCGAAAGACTGCTGGCAGATGCTGGATGCGAAAAGCCGAAGACAGGGCGCTATGGCGCTCATTAGGGGAGGCCTATATCCAACAGTGGACTAACATAGGCTGATGATGATGATGATGACTAAAATTCAGGAAATTTAAGAAGACATTAAGGCTCAGAAAGCTACTTAAAAAATCCACAAAAAGCAGCTGAAAGGTATTACATAAACAATGTTACAGGTCGACTCATCGATTATAATATAACCTAATGTATTTAAGGTTACAAATTCAGCAAGGATATAAAAAAAGAAAAATAATCGAATCCAATAAATCAACCACTTACAATACTTTTAAGTTAAATTACAGAATTAAAATAATGTTCAATAATCTCTCTGGTTAGAACATTAAAACACCTGCAAATGTAACCAATAACTAGTTACTTCCTTTAAATTTTCCTTTTTACTGTCTTAGGAGGTCTTAAAATTGGAAAGCTCAAATGTATACCCTAAAATTGGAGTAAACGGTCCGTAGAAAGTCGGACTGTGACGACTCGATACCATAGAGAAACCCAAAGCCGCCTTATTCTATATGGCATAGGAGATTTCTTTCCCAAACCGTGTCCGATTCCACGCCGCTCTCTCCTGTCTGTGTAACGCGTTTGGATAGGCAATAATAAATAAAGGCTCTGTCAACGGCACGATTCCGTAGATCGAACAGTATTCGAGTACATTAAAGAAGTCTCACCCCCACATCTTGTTCTTGAATTTATCTCCGAGTCGCTTGAGTATCGCCAAGTAATCGTTCCTGCAAGCCGCGTCGCAGTCCAGGATGTGAGGCAGC
Organism: Eupithecia pulchellata; assembly: GCA_963931895.1. Lineage (NCBI taxonomy): Eukaryota > Metazoa > Arthropoda > Insecta > Lepidoptera > Geometridae > Eupithecia > Eupithecia pulchellata. The sequence continues at coordinate 1,847,949 of OZ007521.1, read as the reverse complement.
ACTGAGACCACACAGAGCGGCTTCTCGCTGCACTGCGCTACAACGGACGCGTCGACGGCCTGGGAATATTCAATACAATATTATTATTTAATTTATTTTTATATCCCTACTTATATTATAAAGAGGAAATATTTGATTGTTTGTTTGAATTGAATTCTACTGCCGTGTGGTGCGCCAGAGTTTCACCCACTCCCACTCTTCCCGTGGGTGTCGTAAGAGGCGACTAAGGGAAAACACCGGGGGGCGGGCAGCAGCGCCCTCTGAAGAACAACTCCACCGAACTGCGATCCCCAACCCGCATGCCCAGCGCGGGGATTATGGGCAATAACCCCCAAATGATAAATAACGCCATCTATGGCGCTCATAAGGCCTCAGGAGGCATATGTCCAGCAGTGGACTGATATAGGTTGATGTTGTTGTTGAATTGAACAGGCTCCGAAATTACTGGACCGATTAGAAAAATTATTTCGCCATTAGAATCCTAAATTTTCTGTGATGAACATAGGCTGTAGAATATTTTCAAAAAAGTTGGGTTCTGTATGAAAAATTTAATTTTTGTTTAAGTAATACCCGTGCGAAGCCGGGGCGGACGCTAGTATTATATGAGGTTCCTGCCACAAGCTTTTTTGAAGATAGACCTTTCTACGCAAATAATAAGATAACATGGCTTCTTTGAAAAAAAAAACAGATTTGTTTTACTTCCATTTCAGTAAGGTATTTTGAAAAAATAAATTCTAGGTAGAAACCTAGATAAATACCAATAATAGCAGATCATGGTGCTCATATGCTCAAAATACATATCATTTTGGTATTACGTTTGTATATATTTTGGGAAATGCATCCGTGTTGCCGGAACCATCGGTTAAATTTCAAACAATATGTTTCTAATTTTATTACATACTCATTTATACAAAAAGACAATTTAAGGCAGCGACACGTCTCGCTGGTGCCTTAAAGAAAATAATTTTATTAAACATAGTTTAGTATTGCTTTTATTTTATTTTATTTTATTTTTTTTTTTTTTTTATAACTGATAGACCTCCGTTTGACCACGATCTCACCTGATGGAAAGTGAAGATGTGGCCGACGGTGGATCACGCAGGTCTAGAAGCACACCTATTCACTCTACATGTTATTATGTTATTTATGATCTATTATACGATTTTCTATCATGCACGTGATAAAACATAAAATAAACTTAAAAAAAAATATTCCTGTCTGCATAATCCACTTTTTAACTACCAATCTGCATAATTGATTTTACTTTGTCATGAAATGAGCATCATAATGACATTCACTAACATAAATTTAACCATCTTCAGTTTGATATTCCAACTTCCAAGGTTTTTTAAAACGAATACAAGAATATCATAATATACAAAGCATATAATAATGTTTACGCAAGGAAATCAAAACATATGCCTCAGTAATCTTTACGACCTAGCAATATTAGTTCGCGTTTCGCAGTACTGTTCAGTAATTTCACGGATTTATTTTATCAAGTAACGCGCGTGAAGAATTATGTAAGAAATTATTAATTAACTAGATACTTATTTTATCTAGATTTTGGTTTCATACGGTAAAAGAATTATATTACCTAATATTTATTATTATTATTACCAGTATTTAGCGATAGGTAATTTTTTTTTTGACAAATCTCAAATCCTAAACCTGGCAACTTAATTTTACATTGTTTTTAAGTACGTCGGAATAATGTTCTATACTCTAGCGAACTAAAAAAACATTCATACAGCCTTATATAGAAGCTTTTTTCTAAATCGGCTAAAAAGCTGTAATTCCAAACAGATACTAAATTTTTTTACCTATTTGTAAAAACTTAATGCACCCGTACTTAAAATACTTACGACGAATAACCTAGTTGTGAAACCCGTTAAACTTTTGTTGAAAGAGAACCCTGTTTAGTGTGAAACTCGCCTATGCCATTCCTCATCTCTGTATATTTTTTGCACTTCATCATTATTCATTACATAGTATCTATCATTCATTACAAAGTCGCTTCTCGCTATCGTTTAGTTCTTTATAACTATGCAAAGGATTTTGATGGGGTTTTATTATAGATAGTTATTAAAGAGGATGTTTTATAGAATAGAATAGAATAGAATAGTATATTTATTTTCCCTTGCAAAAGATAATTGTTACAAAGTATAAAACATGTACTCGTGTAAAGACTAAACAGTAAAACAAACAAACCTAAAAGACCAGATTCCAAACTTTAAACTCCACTCATCAAGCCCCTATGTAATGACAATTAAATTACAAAATAAACTACATAACGCGTTGAAAATAGAGGAAAATAAAAATATCTCAAAAAAATAAAGCTTTTTTTGACCACAAAACCTTATTGCTCAATTGAGGTTATCTAAACGAAAAATTAATTTTAAAAATATTTTGGATTAATTGTTTGCCTGGCAGGGTCTATAGTGAAATGAATGAAATTCATGACCTTTGTATAAGTACCTATAGAATGCAATAAATGATTGAGTATTCATCAGCCTATAATAGTCCACTGCTGGACATAGGCCTCCCCAAATGAGCGCCATAGAATGCATTTATAATTTGGGGGTCCATTGCCCATAATCCCAATACTCGGCTTAAGTATTAAAAACATAGAAGGCATTTATCATTTGGGGGTTCATCGGCCATAATCCCCACGCTGGGCTTAAGTATTCAAAACTATAACTAACCTGAATAATCTCCGGCGCAGGCAGGTTCTCGGCGACCTTATCGAGCGCCCAGGAGACGATGTCACTGGAAGTCCTGCCTCCGTTGTAGTCCTCCACGCTGTCCGATGACTTCTTACCAGCGGCAAACATCTTGATGGTGGGATAGCCTTGCACTTGGTAGCGGCCGGCCATCATCGTGTGCACTGTAGCGTCGAGCGCGCCGAGCTTCACCTAGAAATAACGTTGGTAATATTCATTGACTCATCATCAGACTATAATAGTCCACTGCTCGACCTCTAGGCCTCCCCGAATGAGCACCATAGATAGCATTATTCATTTGGGGGTTATTGCCCATAACACCCATGCTGGGCATGCGGGTTGGGGATCGCAGTTCAGTTGAGTTGTTTTGCAGAGGGTGCTGCTGCCCACCCCCGGTGTGTCTCCCTTAGTCGCCTCTTACGACACCCACGGGAAGAGTGAGGGTGGTGAAATTCTATGCCGGCACCACACGGCTTGTTAATTGAGTAATTTTGATTTGCCTATTAATTAATTAATAGGGCACTGAATGTTGCCGATATTAACGCTTAGCTTCTAGAGCTATCTACAAGTAGCTTCTAGAGCAGCGCCTCTGTTTGTATACTCAGCCACACTCAGAAAAGATCATTAAATTAGTCCTAACGAGTAATTTACTAATAAGCATTATATCTTCTAACTGACCGTTCATTATAACATAACTGACATTTTTCAAATCTACACTAAGGAACCATTTAAGCAGGCCTTAAGCGACTCTGAGTGTGGCTGTTTAACTCTGGTTCCATCGCAACTAATAATCATGAATAAGAATCATTGATTTGCTTAAAACATGGTATTAGTAAGCATGAAATTAAGTAAACACTAGCTTGGGTGCCCGCAGTTTCACCCACGTAACTCCCGATCCCGTGGGATTTTCGGGATAAAAAGTGGCCAAAAGTTATTCCAGGTTATAAATTTATCTGTGTACCAAGTTTCATCAAAATCTGTTTGGTAGTTTTTGCGTGAAAAAGTAACAAACATCCATCCATACTTACAAACGTTCGCGTTTACAATTATTGTAAACTCGAACGTTTGTAAGTATGGATTATATTCGTTATTAGTTCGCGTTTTTAATGTAGTATAGATGAATACGAGCATCATGTTTTGCCACTACTGGCGTGCAAATAGGAGTCCTTTTGCCATAAATGCGTTGTCATGCTCGTATTTTACGCGACTCGCAAAACAAAAATCACGCTAGTTTGGCCTCATCATTAGTTTACTAAAGATTTTTCGACGAGGAATAATCTTATGCCACATAAATGTCAACAAGTGGGGGATCTACGGCCTTTTCACATAAATGACTATACTACATAGCACGCTCGATCTACCCTGTTGATCTTTTTACAAGTTTTAGAACCTTTTTACAGTGGATCTAATGATGAAAACAAATTCATCATATCTATCGGCTTAGATTTTAAATCTAGTAGGCTACATTAAAAATCAGAAAGTTGACAACTATTGCCGACTGTGCTTCTAAAAAAAAAATTAACTAAATTTTTCGTTTCCGTCTATTCATAAAGCAAAACCATACATCCTTTTAAATGTTAGAAGGTAAAACTTAAGCATTTTATCATATAAATAGACCAATAACATACCTTTCCTTTCAGTTCCGTGGCAGCCTTGGCCCAATGGGGCTCCAGGTTCTTGCAGTGGCCACACCACGGGGCATAGAACTCCACCAGCCACAGGTCTTCGCTGTCCAGAACAAGCTCTTTGAAGTTGCTGTCTGTTAGAGTGATCACGTCCGACTGAAGAGAAAATTTTTAAACAATTAATAAATGTATAGCTAGTATGCACTCACATCACATACACTCCCATGCGAGAAGTCAGTGCAGATCTCAGTTCTCCGCTTAGAATTAGATATGTATAGTGAAATTAGTCTACCGTACGTACAGCATAAATGTATAGTGAATCGGTTTTGTGACCATTACACGCCTGACGAATTTTTTTTTGGCTTATGTTCAATAAGGACAGTCTTTTCGAAAATTATTATACTGTAGACATCAAACGAGATCATACAGTAATGTTACCGTCACTGGTAGTTATCAATGTGACATCCGCTTTCCTTTTGAGATAAGACATAATAAAGGAGCTTTGTTTCTGAAAAAACGTTATAGCTCCAAAAGATAACTTTGGTATTCCTACGTGCGCCATTTCATGAACCACTCTACATTATTAAGGTGGCTCTAGTTATAAAGACATGGATTATAGCATTGGATTTTAGCACAATTTGTGAGATTTCATACTCAAAATAGTGTGCGTTCGCCCAGCAAAAAGTATCGTCTTTTCAAGAATCGAATGATGCAGATAATTTGTGCCCTATGTCGTGTAAATGTGCCCAAAATTTTAAATTTGTGCCCCCAAGGGCTGCAGAGTTATTTAGGAAAATCTGATTTTGCTGCACGAACGTTCGCCCAGCAAAACTTTTTTTAAAAAAAGGGTATAGCTGTATTTTAAATATGCAAAAAGATAGCTTAAATACTAGTCTAAATGTGCCGTTAAAGCAAAATTTGTGCCTCTAAAGGTTTTAGAGATATTTAGTTTTTTGCTGGGCGAACGTTTTGGTGATTTCTATATCTCGGAAACGGCTGAACGCACAGTCATAATTTTTTGTTCCTACAGATACGGTAAATTTGTGCCATTTGTGCCGTAATTTTCATTAACATGAGTAGCATGGTTCAGGAGCTATTATTGTTTTTCCAAGAAAACGGAAAAATGCTCTGGCTCTCGAATGAACAAGACCATCGACTTCACGTTGGTGCCGACTGGTACCCATTATATATTCACACGATCCTGTAAAGTTTCACCGGCCTACTACTTATAATAGACGAGTTATTAACGATTTTGTCTTTTTTTTGAGGTTATTTTGAGTGAAATTACTTAGGATACGAAAACACTAGTTTCCTGTGAGCTGGCTTATTACATGTTTCTACAATAATTAGAGCCCTATTTTAAGAATACGTATGCAAAAAATCATCTTTGTATACCCAATACTTTTGACAATAATGGTAATATACCATTCGAAGTATTTTTGGTAGATAACCAGACCAAATTCGAATGAACATTAAAAAGCGGCCGTACGATACTACAAGCTATCCTTCCTTACTTGGTGGCGTTGTAATGAAATTTAAGTAGTACAGATGCGTACAGAATTGTTAAGTAGAAAATAATATTTATGTCACGAAAAATATTATACATGAAATAAAATGTGAATTATTTTGTTTTTAATAATCTTACTATTATAATAAATGGGAAAGTCTGTGTGAATGTTCGTTATAAGTACCTAGGTAATCTTTGTGACTACTTAAGTGATTTAAATGAAATTTCGTAGGTAGGTAGGTAGATAGTTTAGGACCTAGAGTAGGATTAAATAGGCTAAAATTTGGAAATTTTAACCTCTGAGGGGGTTAAATATGGTGGTAAGGGTTGTATGGAAAATAATTTTTCCTTGATTCGATTCACTCAAAACTCGGTATAAATGAACTATGGACTGAATAATTAAACATGTAGGTATTTTTACACAACCCCTAGGGGGTGTGCAATAAATTTCTGAAATTTATACGAAAAAAACTGGTTCGCGGGCAAAGCTGCGGGGTGCATCTAGTACACTATAATTTGTAATGTAGGTATTACTAAAAATAAATTGTCCGGAGACAACGGCACATCAGTGACCTGTTGAGATAATAATGAATGAATGATTTAACACCAAATACCTATAGGTACAACTTGACATCTGATCTAGCTTGATGTGCCGTTGACAGTATAGGTATAAAACACCCCGGGTCCGACGGGGCAGAGATGAGAACTAAACAAACAAACAATAAAATAAACCATTGTGAACCAAAACTTGTCGTTCATTGGTCAATGTGGCACGCGGTGCTTCCGTGCGTTGAGCTTCCTTCACCAGCACCCTTAATCCACGAACATAGAGTGTAAATTACAATAACCCGAGAGGCAGACTCAAAAACAAATTACTTATGGGTGCGTGCAATAAGGGTGTGTGTGTGTGTGTGCATTCGAAGAGCACACACAACGGTCGTCGGTCACTCCGAGTTGAATATTGTATTTACTTATCAATTTGTAGAGCGTGTTGGCAAATACTTACCTACCATTATAATATTGGTACCTATCAAAAGGTTGGCTTGTTAGGATTTAGCAAACTAACAAACCAGCCTACTAATTATTTATTCGCAAAAGAGCCGTGGATTATTTTCTTAAATAACAGGGGATGCTGTTTAGGATTATCAGATAAAAAAAATATGTAGGTACAGGTATGCCTACGTATAGGTACTTACTAAGTAGGTACCTACTTAATTATTTATTGAAAAGAGCATTTTCATCATAATATATTTATCATTTTTCAACATTCATCATCATATTATACTTAAAAATCAAACGAGCGCAAAAGTATATTTTTTTAAATGACAATTCCACTTTTGTACGCAACGTTCTCTAAACACTAAATATTATCATGACGATTTAAGAAGGATAGCTTGTAGTATCGTACGGCCGCTTTTTAATGTTCATTTGAATTTGGTCTGGTTATCTACCAAAAATACTTCGAATGGTATATTACCATTATTGTCAAAAGTATTGGGTATACAAAGATGATTTTTTGCATACGTATTCTTAAAATAGGGCTCTAATTATTGTAGAAGCATGTAATAAGCCAGCTCACAGGAAACTAGTGTTTTCGTATCTTAAGTAATTTCACTCAAAATAACCTCAAAAAAAAGACAAAATCGTTAATAACTCGTCTATTATAAGTAGTAGGCCGGTGAAACTTTACAGGATCGTGTGAATATATAATGGGTACCAGTCGGCACCAACGTGAAGTCGATGGTCTTGTTCATTCGAGAGCCAGAGCATTTTTCCGTTTTCTTGGAAAAACAATAATAGCTCCTGAACCATGCTACTCATGTTAATGAAAATTACGGCACAAATGGCACAAATTTACCGTATCTGTAGGAACAAAAAATTATGACTGTGCGTTCAGCCGTTTCCGAGATATAGAAATCACCAAAACGTTCGCCCAGCAAAAAACTAAATATCTCTAAAACCTTTAGAGGCACAAATTTTGCTTTAACGGCACATTTAGACTAGTATTTAAGCTATCTTTTTGCATATTTAAAATACAGCTATACCCTTTTTTTAAAAAAAGTTTTGCTGGGCGAACGTTCGTGCAGCAAAATCAGATTTTCCTAAATAACTCTGCAGCCCTTGGGGGCACAAATTTAAAATTTTGGGCACATTTACACGACACAGGGCACAAATTATCTGCATCATTCGATTCTTGAAAAGACGATACTTTTTGCTGGGCGAACGCACACCTCAAAATAATCATTGTAGTTAGTATTAATGATGATTTGAGTGCTCCAAAAGTATCAATTATCGTCATGGGTTCTCAGAAAATAGTTTACAATTTTCACCTATTAACTTTTGCTCAAGTTTTATTCTTTGTAGAAAGCTGTCTGACAGAATGATTCAGCTATCTGATGACAGTCAATCTGATTGTTAACTGTGCTAAATAACCACACAAAATTCCCTGAATTAGAAACTTTCGAAAGAAGCCCAAAAATAGTAGGTGGTTGGTACTTTTATGTGGTTGCATATTATAAAATCAATGACGTGTCCCAATCGCCTGTCTTAGAGCAGATGTGTAGGCGAACATATGTAGGCGGTAACATAGAAAAGAATACACCTACATTGCTTTTAGAAAGTTCTGGACTATATTCATGTAAACTTATATAACATCAAAATAAATTCAGGACTAATAAAAACCCTCTTTTTTGTTCTGTGTTTGTGTGTTTTGCTAGCAATTTGTTGTAATACTTTGAAATTTTTTAGATGAATGTTTAAGTTCCTTGTTTCGGCAGCGAAATGAAACCCATGAAATGTTTTAGTAACAAACTGATAAGACTGATTGATGAGTGTTCATGTCACACAGTGTAAATTAAAAATGAAGAGATAAGCGAAGTTTTAAGAATGTAAATGTTTAAAATATAAGCTTATTCAATGTCTTTCATTACCTACACTTACATTAATTACCATTATTGTAAAAAACAATTAGAATAGTGCCATTAAACTATTGAAATTAAACTTTATTTTGCTTTTTTGATAACATATATTACCATTACCACCTACAACATTGAAAGGACCTATTTAATTCAATATCATTTGACAAAAAACTCACATCTCAGCAAGAAATTTAACTATATTTTTACTAGGTAGGTATAGTATGATGTATTTTAAATCTTTAAAATATGATTTCTATAATTGTTTCTTCGGGTTTTTTTCATCCATTTAGAGAGGGGTTTAGATCCAATTACTTTATGTGCATCATCATAAGACATTCTTCTACGAAATAGATGGTTTTCAAGTATATATAAGTTTTTAGTATTATTTGATGGTGTGGCGAGATACTGAAGACTGACTGGTGTTGCTCTATCTGTGCTTGGTTGGTTCCATGGTATATCATGACCGTAGACTTTTTTGTGCTGGTGCAGTAGCTAAAGTTATTTTTGAACTTAATGTAAATTAGTTTACTTATTATTACTTAATGATACTTGCATAAAAATACAAAGTTACTTTATCAACACTTCTAATTAGGTCTTTTAGCCTGAGGTTTATAGGTTCTTAACATAGACCGTAGAGTTTTTATAACTTGTCCTTTCCAGGTGTCATCATATTGTTTGGTAGAATAACCAGTTATTTCTATTTTATTGTTTTGAAATTTTGATGAGCTTACTGTCACAGTGGGATTTCTTTTACTAAGAGAAACAAGTCTGCTCTTGGTCATAGGATATTTTAGGAGAGATTTAAAATCTTGCAATGTTAGGAATATTGGCAAGTGGACTTTTACTAAAGAGTTATTTGTGGGAGGATTTATAACACTATTGTTGTTCAAAATATCACCATATTGTTTACGCAAATGAGGTTTAAATGTTTTTAGCATTTGCATTACCTTGTCTGAAGATGAGTCTTTTTTGCCAAGATTCTCATAGGCCTTGGCCTTCGCAGCCTTGATTGCTGCATCAACGAAACCCTCTGCAGTTCTTGGCCCCTGGTATGAAGTAGACTTGCTGCCGGTGAAGATTTTGATTGTGGGGAATCCTGAGACCCCATATTTTTGTGCTAAGCTCTTGTGGTTGTCTGAATCCACTGCACCTACTTTTACTATGCCCTGGGAAGATTTAGAATGATTTGTATTTACAATAAAGGAAATTCTCAAAAGAATACTAAACTTTAGAACATAGTATCTTTAGAACATAGTATACCTTTAGTGCTTGGGCAGTTTTCTTGTATTCAGGTACAAGATTTTTACAGTGACCACACCAAGGGGCATAAAATTCTACAATCCATACTTCATCTGAATTTAAGACTAATCGGTCAAAATTACTGGCTGTGAGATCTACCACAGCAGACGATGGGTCGTAAAGGGCGAATGTCCCAGCTGAGCAAAGTAATATACCTGAAATCAGCCAAAATGCTTATAGTTACCGGCAAATCGCAAACAAACTTCACCGCTACCTAACCAGACCTCTTTGTTCACGGATTAATCGAATGTTTTCACAACATACCTAGATAAATTGAATGAAGCATTTTGTTTGATTTTACACTGGCTTATTAAATTAAATTATCATGCGCGAACAAACCGGAACGATTTATTAGCAATAAAATAACTGAGATCGCACGCACTTCGAAACACGTCAGTCTTATTTTCTTCAAAATTTAGAAGTGTTGACGTGTGTGAGTGTTCAGTCGTTCAGTCAGACAGATTTTGGTTATGTTTGACAATCATTTTGTCGATGGATTTCGTGGATAGCTTCCATTGGCTAGTTTGAATTTTAGCGCTTTATGGTTGGAGATTGTATGGCAACATTATTGAAGTAAAATGTTATTGGGGCCATAATGGGGCTTAGTAGTAAAGAATACCCTTTTCATTACCGTATAGATTGGGGTCTCATTTTTGATTCCGAAACCGAAGACTCGACCCAGCCTACTACAGGGAGACCTCCACTCCACGTTTACTCTTTCTTTGATTACAAGTGTCCACTTCCGACATAGTCAACGCAAACCGCGAACGTCCTAACTACTATCCTTAACTAACTCTGGATAACATACCCACTCGTATGGTACCTGGTAGATAACGTAGGTAGTGGTTTTATTATCTTTGCTAGGTAGTTTGCTGTTGCTTCTAGTGCACTGTGTAGCCACAATCTTTTCAGTCTACCTGTGGTCTACCTCTCAGTTACGGTTACGGACATACCTACCCACGATCCGAAAGGAAAATAAATTTATTTCCTACTATATATATTCTTTGCCGTAGGTACATTATATAGGAATAATGTAGGGTAGGTAGGATTCTATTAGTGAAATATTTTTTTAAATCGGTTTAGAAATTTCGGAATCTATTCAATTCAAACAAACAATCAAATGTTTTCTCTGAATATTATTATTATATTATCTATACTAATATTGTAGATAATGTTTTAATAATATGACTTTAATGTTCTTTTGAGTTATCTTAGGTAAATTAATTAAAAACCAATAAGTAATAATTATTTAATAAGCAATTACATAATTACCTAGTTAATGAGCTCAGACGGCATACCTGTCTGAACAAAAAACTAAAACTAGGTATGTACTCATGACTGTACTCATCATGCCTAAAGTGGTACCTACAAGAGAAGCAGTTATAAAAGTTCATTCGTTTTTTAGTTATGGTGGGTACCTACCTAAGGTAGGTACCCACCATAACTAGGTAAGGTATGGGTAAGGTATTTACCGTACCTTTCATAAAAATGCTTTGCTGTTATCCTGCGGAAAAAGACTCGATGCGCAGATTGCAGGATAGCCCTTTTCGAGTTTTCTTCGCCAAAATTTTTCCAGGTGTTCGGTCATTTTATATATAAATATAATATAAATAAAACATGTCTATTTTTGTAGTAGGTATATGATATTGTTTTATGTAAATCAGTGCCCAAAAGACAAGCTCTGCTTAGCTTGGGGTTAAATGATGCTGTGTGGACCCTCAAAAAAATATACTTACTTAACATTTTATGTAAATGCTAAAACTACTGAAAAGATCGGGATGAAATTTCATGTAGATGTACGAATCGCAAATAAGTTAGCTAATTATTATAAAAACGAGTGCGAAGCCGCGAGAAACTAGTGTAGAATCCTTCAAAGGTACATAGTATCTGATAGATAACGCTTATTTTGTTTTGTTGGGTGTGTAGGTATATAAAGAACCTTTCGGTGTCTATCTCAGTTCAGTTGTACTGTACCTACTGCCAAAACCGATTCTTCCTCGCTCGCGCCAGCGTAAGCTTTAATGCGTGAAAGTGAGAAATTAAATTACTTTAGTTCTAGACAATTTTTGTTTAACTTTTTTTAAATAGATCCATATTTTTTATATTTTTGCAAACTAGTGATATTTGTCTGCGAGGGATTAATATTGTTTTATAAGGTACGAGTACATAATAATAATATGTAATTACTTTTACATTTTGTTCTTATATAAAGAACAACTAGCCGCTTTCTCACTTATTATAATAATATAATATATTATAAAAATCAACATTTCAGTAAATATACTTACCTAACTACTGAAATTAGTATTTAGTATATAATTTTACTTATAACTTCAGTAACAAAGATGTATCCCGATATCACAAAACCGCTAACTGTTCATGTGGAGGGAAATATATGCAGTGGAAAATCTACTTTTTTGGAACATTTTCGCCGAAATGAAGACATAACATTGCAGACGGAGCCTGTTGAAAAGATGCGTAATCTGAAGGCGAATTTACAGGTGAGGTGTTTTCGATCTATCGTATAATAATGACTGCCAAACACGATTGATCGTATCGAACGAGATCTTTCTGCATGTTAGAATATAACAGCTGGCGTCTTCACAAACGTGTTCGTGATGTGATGATGGGCAAAAGTTGAAGTTCACGCAGAAAAAGTCAATTACTAGTAGTATAAAATTTAATGTTTTTATGGGGGTCGGTGGGCCGTGTTATAAATACAATTTTCGCCTCAATTGGCCTAGAACTAAACTTTTTTAGACGTTTGTTCTAAGGTGCCTCTAACGTAGTGATTATATGCTCTGTGGTGCCTCTGTTCAAAGCTGCCTCATTCTCCCCTATTTTATATTGTTAACTAGCAACACGCTCCGGCTTCGCACGGCACGCTATCCCTAACCCTATATAGTTTGTGACGGCACGGGTTCAAATGTTCAATGCTGATATAAAAACTTTCCTCTTGACTCTTGAATCACTATATCATTTTTAAAAATCGCATCAAAATCCGTAGTGTAGTTTTAAAGGTATAAGCATAGATATGGACAAACAGACAGACCGCGGCGCGGGAGGGAAGTGACTTTGTTGAGCTTTGTTGTAAACTACCTATGTAGCGATTGCCGATACTCACTCTACGGATACTGGACACTGGCAGAAAAGTGGCAAATCAGCACATTAATTCCCATCCCATCTTATGTCATAAGTCATAACAAAAAAGTCAAGAGAAGTCTTCTTATTGTATTTGAAATTTTTATGAATATAATGATGATATCTTTAACAAATTCGTACATAAAACTAAAATCAAAATAAAAACTGTATGCATGTTTTCAAATTATAGTTTGTGTGTCTACTCTACGTGGTGTGTCCGTTGAAATTACTCGACTGACAGCCAGGCTATGCTCCTCGCGCGTGTTGTTTATTCTGGGACATTTTCGGCGGGAAATCGATGCTATAGTCGCGTTAGGACAGTCTATAGTCTTTTTTCAAACAAATTACAGCAAAAAATGTGTTCTAACGTAGCAAAACCGTTCACTGTTTTGGTGGAGGGAAACATTGGCAGTGGAAAAACCACATTTCTGGAACATTTTCGCCTATTTGAAGATATAACATTGCTAACGGAGCCTGTTGAAGAGTGGCGTAATCTCAAGGGTTACAATTTATTGGTGAGGCGTTGTTAATCGTTGATTATCATCATATAGCACACTAGCCCTGATCCCCTGGTTCAAAGTCGCTTGGACCAGAATCATAAAACTTTGGTTATAATTTTAATTGGTGTTGATAACTTCAAGAGCCAAATTACCTTGAGGACCTCCCAATGTCTCCCAGGGAAGCAAAGAAGTAGGCTTAGCTGTCATTTCAAGGGTGGCCCTTGAGATCCTCGTCCTAATGACAGGCATTAAAAACATCCTTTTTTGCTAGTTACATTGCTATTAATGCTAAGGTAGACCCTGAGACAGGGGGAATTGCTTAAGACCCTTCCTTGATCCATAAATAGTGATACATATAATATAATTTCTAATTATTTCAGGATCTCATGTACAAAGACACATCAAAATGGGCTATGACATTCCAATCTTATGTGGCTCTGACTATGTTGGACATGCATCGGAGACCAACTGAAACCCCTGTGAAGCTGATGGAGAGATCTCTGTTCAGTGCCCGATACTGTTTTGTGGAACACATGAAAAGAAGTGGGACTCTTCATCCGGCTGAGTTTTCAGTCCTTGATGAATGGTTTCAGTTTATTACACAGCAAATGCCTATTGAAGCAGATCTTATAGGTAAGCAATAGGACAATTTTGCATCTACTCCTTGATATCTAAAGTATCAGTAGGTCAAAAAGAGAATAGATCTATGCCATAATAACAGGTTAGGCTGGCTTTGCTCTATTTTCTTGTATTCAATCAACATTGTTAACTAACTATGGGGCAAAGCTGTAATAACAATGTGGAAGAAGTATTCATAAATTATTTTTTCTGTTTCAGTATATCTCAAGGCCACCCCATCGCGTGTGTATGAGAGAATTAAAAAGCGGGCCCGTTCTGAAGAGCAATGTGTACCATTGTCTTACATTGAAGAGTTACATGGATTGCACGAAGACTGGCTCATCAATAGAACACATGGAGAGTGCCCTGCCCCGGTAAGCTACCTTATGTTATGTACATAAATAAAAACTATACCTACATTACAATAGACACCATCTATTATAATCGGATATCAGAGTATGGAACATAGAATTATTAACACATAATGGTGTTAACTGTAAAAAAATACCCACTTATAAAATACCCCCATCCCATTTTCACCAAGAAATAAGTCAAATATTTCATAGTCTTAGGAATGACCTTTATTTAATTATTTAGTGAGTGTTCTTACAAACTAGGTTTATTAGTTAGTCTATATCGTCATTTATCTAACAACACCGCTCAAGTCGATTTTTGGCGGTATTGACATTTTGATGTCATTGGATAAATTTTAAATTCGCGCGTTAAACTGCCTGTCAGATTCAAGGATATCAACCAATCAGAGGCCAGTATTCAAATAATAGTGACAGCGCATAAGTCGGTTATCCCGCCAACACCGCTCAAATCGGCATTCCGCCATACTGCGAGCGAAAAATACTTTACTACTACTGATTTTAGTGGTTTTATAGTGTTATTTTTGTGGAATTTGTTTTAGGAAGTGTAATTAACAAAGAGTAGGAGGTAAGTTACTAATTACATTATAAGATATACTGATTTAAGTGTTGAATTGAACCTAAAATCTAATGAGTTTGTCGCCATCTACTTAGGCGGTGTTACTAGGATTTTGATATTTCATCGAGTTCATACTCGTATTATGACATAAGCGGTGTTACAAACTTTATTTCTTGCAGGGTGGAGTGGTACCTATTAAAGACCATGGATGGAGAAGAATAATGAGTCATCGAGCGACCAGAGTAGGTACAGATGAAGAATTATGTCAACAGTTGCGAGATGCTGGACTAAAATTGGGCAGTAAACGGCGTAAGCAGAGCTTTAGCGAGTCAAAAAAAAGGAGTAAGCTTGATAAGGCGCTTTTGTAGTTTTTTTAAATATCAATGTTCGTGCAGTTTCGTGTTTGAGTAACTTTTATAAATTATTTAATTTTGTTTTATTCTTTTTAGATTTCAATCTAAATTTGGATACGACGTAAGACATCTGCAGAATGAATTTTTGAAAAAGTTGGTGAAGACTTAGAACTCGATGCATGCACTTCAGCTTCTTCACATAGAGGTTTTGCTGAGACGATACCAATAGACGTCGTGTGTACTTCAGCAAGCAGCCATGTCTTCCTCGCAAACTACATCAACTACTATCATGACCCTAAGCGACGATCACGGTGATTTGGTAAATAAAGACGATGAAGGTTTCATTGAACTGTTAACGGTTGATCAAATAATTTCTGCGTCTGGCTGTGCAAACGTTATACTTGCTTCAAATGAAGTAATAGCTGAAACGGTACAAATTGACGTTTCTTCAGAGAGTGTCATACAGGATGCAAACGTCACCAAACCTACAGAGCTATTGGTTTGATGAATCGAATTGTACGCTGGAGGGCTCGGCTTTTGCTTCATGTATAATTTATCATTTGCAATAGGTTTTGAATAAGAAACTGTTGCCCGTCATTTTATATTCTGATGGCTGCTGTGCACAGAATCGAAACGCCACTTTAAGCAATAGGTACCCTGTTACGCTTACTATCAATAGAAAACAATACTATAATTACCCAAAAGTACCTGGAGAAAGGTCACACTTACATGGAGTGCGATTCAGTGCACAGCGCTATCGAATGACGTAAAGAAATTTACCTTCCAAAGCAGTACGTATCGATCACAAAGACAGCAAGGAAAGATCCGATGCCATACGAAGCACGACTTTTGGATTACACCTTCTTTACTGATTTTAGTAAAGATTTGGTGTACAAATCTATACGCCCAGGAAAAAAGTCAGGTGACCCAGTTGTAACAGATTTACGTGTCTTACAATACAGACCTAACGGTACAATATGGTACAAAAATGATTTCGATCATGAACTACAGCGTTGACCACAACGTCCTACACCACTGTATCGCATCAAACCAACAAATCAACTGATGAAATTTAATAAAGCTAAAATACCGATTACCAGGCGTAAGTATCAGGACTTGCAAGACCTGAAAAGCGTCTTACCGCAAACGTATCATTCATTCTACGATGAACTACCGCATAGTGAATAAGTATATAATTCTAAAGGTATTATCCTAAAAAGGTATTAGTATTATCCTAAAAAGGTATAGTATTATCCTAAAAAGGTATAAGGATAAGGAATCCTATTTAGATTCATTACAAGATGTTTTTTTTTAGTATTTCTTCTAACATTTTACTTATTGTAAAACTCAACACAAAAAGTTGATCTCGTTAATGTGATTCCAGTTTTCACAAACCAATACCTACCTGAGTAAAGTTCCTAATTATTAATAAGTTCTAATAAACAAAAAATATTGTATGATACCTATAAGTAATTCATTAAAAAACTTGAATTTTCATTGCTTTTTAATTCATTACAAATAACATTTTCTCATACATTTTCTTATAATCACCGCCTAAGTCTCGTAAAATTATCACGCAACACCGCGTAAGTCAATTTAAAATGTGTACGTCGATAAAAATAATAAAATAGGCATATTAAAACATTTGTTGTATATATTAAAGCACATGTTAATAACTACAGCCTTAAAACTTTTAAATTAAATAAAATGTAGAGTTTTTAGTCTCTCCTGAAAAGTGAGTAAAAATTACTTGAGCGGTGTTGTTAGATAAATGACGATATGTGTCTATACTAATATTATAAACAGGAAAGATTTGTTTGTTTGTTTGAATTGTATAGGCTCCGAAACTACTGGACTGATTTGAAAAAATATTTCATCATTAGAATCCTTAATTTTCCCTGAACATAAGCTATAAAAGATTTTCAAAAGTTACGGTTCTGCATGAAAATAAAATTTTTGTTAAATACCCGTGCGAACCGCGGCGGCGGCGGGGCGTACCGCTATTAATGAATAAAGACCTTTGTAAGGGATGAAAAGTTGGTGTTCTTAAAATACAAACTGGGTTTGTAGTGAACCCTCTTACATAGTAAAAATAAATACTAGTTGTAAACAAAACTTGTTAAAGATTATGTAAGGCTTTTGATCTAAAAGGGAACCTATTCGCAATTTTCATGTTTCTAGTCTATTATTATAATCTTAATTTGTTCTCAATCAATTGGTCTATCCTATGTTCTTTCAGTTATTATAAGTTATGTAGTCATAGTGTGTAGTTTCATTTAAAAACATATTATTTTATTCTTCTCCTACAATGTCCTATATTAGCATCATTTTGACGACCTCTGTGGCGCGGTGGGCGAAAGTCCGCCTGCGACGCATGAGGTTGCGGGTTCCATTTCCGCCTCAGGATAAATATTTGTAAGATCTGCTAATGTTTGTTCAGGGTGGTCTGGTTGTTTTCTATGTATAGTAAAAATATCTATCTATGTACTTGTATATTATTATGCATATTTATCATTTATGTAGTACCTGTAGTACCCATAAGACAAGCTCTGCTAAGCTTGGAGCTAGATAATGTTGTGTGAATATTCCAGTATTATTTATTTATCATTTATTGTTCCAGGTGCTGGTCCTAGATGCAGATTTAGACCTTTCTGAAATGACTGAAGAGTACAAGAAAATTGAACACCAAATACTGAGGAAGGCTGTTGATGTGGTCATGAAGTCTCCGGCTAAGCTTGACACAAAGAAACCCATTTCATCCTCTGCCATTGAAATTGTCCCCAAAATGGGAATCTTATAATGACTAGCTAGAAGCTTTTTAACATTCTTATTCAGTCTATGCTAGAAGTCATGCTTTTTACAATGATGGTATTATTACACTGTCTTGACTATGACAATGGGTCAGAACTCCTAAATGTTTCTTGACCCCCAAAAGATAAATTAGACGCCATTAAGGGTATTTCATTACGAATGGCAATTTTGTGTCAAGGATGTCATGTGTCTTAATATTAATTTATTTTTTCTTCATTATAGCATTGACTACTGCATTTGTACAGTTTGCTTTAATTTATTTAAATCTTATCTCATTTTTGTAGAATGCTTTAAATGTTATCTTAAATTTGATTTTGATCACAATATCCAAAGTAAAATCTAAAGATACCTAATAAAAAGATACCTATTTATATTATAATATCAACACAGACTACATAGTCCTATAAGTAAAATGTATTGTGGAAGAATAGTGTCAAAACTTAGACTTAGATGCTATCAAAAACAAAGAAATATTCATAAATGTTGCATTTATTGAAACTTAAGTATTTGTAATGTGTTTTATGATACACACTCGCCTCCTAACTATTATAAAAGTTAAGAAATTAATTAGTTATGTAGGGAACAAATTCAAGATTGTTTGTAAATTAAATAAATATTTTGTAATACATAACATTAGTTTGTCTCCTAACAGGTAGATAAGTTTTCAGAATAGATAAAACTAATACCTAACACTGATGGAAATAAACACTTTAAGGACAGTGGAAAGTTAATGCAGGAGAACTTTTATACCAGACCACACCTGGATAAAAGGCTCCCCCAAATCCCCAGTACTAAATTTATTTAATACCAGTACCTAATTAAAAATAATTACAAAACCTATTTTTTATTAAAAGCATAAATATAGCTATTCAACCAGAGCAACGGTATTCATCAACCATATTCGTCTATTCTAGTAAATTCAACTGTTGAGTTTGTTGTCAGAGTTGTAATGGTACACCTGTGTAGGTACTAGATGGGATTGCGCGTCGTCGAATATAAATAAATAAATAGGTAATGCCGGACAATCCACACAGCATCATCTAGCCCCAAGCTAAGCAGAGCTTGTGTTATTGGAACTAGATGACTGATATACATAATACAATATTTTTTATTAAACATAGAAAACGATGAAAACACCCTGAACAAATATCTGCAGATCGTACAAATATTTGTCCCGAGCCGGGAATCAAACCCGCAACCTCCTGTATCGCAGGCGGACCTTCGCCCACCGCGCCACAGAGGTCAAATATGGTCGAATCGAATCATGCAAAAATTTCCCGTTACTGGAGCCGGGATGGAGGAGTAGAAAAATGGCACACAGTGGTGATGGTACCGGTTTCGGGAATAAACAACGACTAGGTATTTAATATTTTTATTTAACAGTTATTTCACTGAATTTTGGTATTGAAACCCCTCCAATAAATCGGGCTTCCTGGTATCGGCGAGCCTGAAAATTTTCAAACCAGCAAATTAGCGCATCAGTTGTTATTTTACTTCTGTTTAAATTCTGTACCTATGTAAATTGTTCTTATTTTAAACTTTTTGGAATGCATAATGTTATAGATAAACCATAAAGCCTACCCAATTTAGCAAGATACATAGAGTGAGTAGTTTCTACGTCTATCTACCTAGATCTTATTTTAAACTGTATTATTGTACGACTGCTAAAGATAAGCTGTTGAAACTGTACACCACAAGATCTTACATAAAATAACAGCTAAAATAATTAAATAACAGTTAACAATAAAAATATTTCTGATTCTGATTCTGCTAATGTCAAAGTCTCTGACATTGATTAGTCAAAATTATAGATATGTTAGTGTCAATTATCTGTCTAAATTCATCTGCCAGAGTCGATCACCACAGATGTTTACACAAAATTCATGCCGAAATGATACAGAGGTTTTTGGGTCGGTTATAAAATTATTTAATTATTTATTTACAAGTTTTGTGCAATAGTTTCTTAATAAATTAGTATTTACATAGTTGTTGTGATGAGTTCTTGTTGCTGTAATGAGATAATATTTAGTTCTGTTGTACATGAAATTACTTCAAGTAATTTAGAATTATTTTCAAATCTTTGTAATGTTGTGAATGGATATTGGTTATATCTTGGTGCTTCAGTCATTGGAATAGCTGTGCTGGTTTTGACTCGTAAGGTTGGTGTCAGGTTGACGCAGCCGTGTTAACAAACTCTCTTTTGAAAGTAAAAGTACTGATGTTGGCTGTAATCCAGTGAGACTGTGCGGATCAGGTATGTACATAACATTCTTACATTTGTTGCTGGATACATACATGATTCTTAAAAGCATTGGGTGTTAGTGATATGGTAGCAATGTAGATGATTGTCAGTGGTGGCCTATGTCCAGTTGTGAACTTTTGTATGCATTATTTGTGTGTCTGCTGAGAAATATCACACCATTGTGAAAACACATTAATAACAAAGGAAATTACAATCAAATTATGGAAACAAATTAGCTCTAAAATCGTATTTAAAATTTAAAATAGAAACGATTGTGGTAATTGAACTGCAGACTGTTGCAAGTAGTTGAACTGATCCAATAACAGTTACTTATTTTAGGCTATTATGATCTCTGCGGCGCAGTGAGCGAAAGTCTGCCTACGACTTAGGAGGTTGCTGGACTATTTTCCATCTCAGGACAAGACAAATATTTGTACTATGCACAGTTATTTGTTCTGTGTGTTCTGGTAATTTTCTATGTATATAAAAAAAATAACTATCTATGATATATTAAGTGTATCAGTCATCTAGTACCTACCCATAACTCAAGCTCGGCTCAGCTTGGGGCAACATGATGGTGTGTTGATTGACCAGCATTATTTAGTATTTTTATTGTTATATGAAATTTCAGACTTGTCAAAGAGAACTGTAAGGTCTAAAACATTAGACGACTTTGACTTTTGACCTGGCCTAAGTAATTTACAGACTAAAGTAAGTCAATACCAAGTACAATTAATGTACCTATGACTGATTTCATTCAGTTAGCACTATTGACCTAGAAATGAAGAGCTGACTTACATTTTGTTGTCTTATCAGCGGTGATTACTATTGAAATATGATATTGATGGTTGCAATGATAAACCTTTTTATCAACTATGTACATGACGGCGCCTTAGCGAATATTTGTAAACGTCAGGTGCAGTACGCAAACGTCGAACGAACAACGTGACCACGAACACGTGACCGTGACGTCATTCAACTCTTTATAAGGCAGTGCGCGCGCAGACTCGGCTCAGTTGTTCGTCGACCGTTGCGAAGTGCACATCTCCTACCTTTAACTTATTTGAATGTAACGGTTTTGAAGTGATTCAGAAAATATAATCGAGTTGATTTTAAGTTTAACGGATTTTGTTGGAATAAATATCGATCGAGTTAATCAAGTGTGATTTGTGTTTTTTTTAACATCATGTCGGAGCCTGACGCTACATCAGAAGTTGCGGATCCGCCCCCACAAATGTCTTCGTCACCAAGTGCAAGTGCAGCAATCAACCCGATGTTGGAGCAAATTATGTTGTTTTCTTCTGGTATGGAAGCAATCTTCAAGAAAATCGCCAATAATATGACATCTTCTCAGCCAGTTCAAGGTACCGCGACGAAATTAGTAAACTTTGATCCCGACGAACCAGAGTCCGATATTGTAAACTGGTGCACGCTGAGTGAGCTTATAATTGAGCAAAAGAAACTTCAAGGCATTGATTTAATTTTGGCCCTTACACATTCTCTTAAGGGCCGGGCGGCAACGTGTCTGACAAAGATTCAACCCGATAAATTGTCATGGCCTACTATCAAGGACATGTTGATTTCGAAATATGCGAAGCCTATGATGATTCAGGATCATTTCGATCTGATCTTGAAATTCCAGCTCGATGGCAAAGAAAACCCAGCCGAAGCAGGTATGCGTCTGTGGCAATTAATCGAGAAGATACCCGACGTGAATATGCCAGAAAATGTGATCACCGGGTTCGCTATATCGGTATTATCACAGTGTGATGATAGAATTCGACGGGAACTAAATTCTGTTGTTATTACCGATAAAAATCAATTGTTTCGTACGTTGCGAGGTTTTACACTGAAAAGAAGAAATGAAGATCCTGTTTCGACTGATTCGGATACGAAACGCTTTAGAAGTGGCGCTGTATTTCGTGGGAACTGCCATTTCTGCGGCAGAATGGGACATCGAGGTCAAGACTGTCGTGACAGAACCAGATTTATTGCCAAAAATCCATCTCTGGCGGGCCGAGCTGAGCAACCACGCCCGTCGACAACGAGCGTTCGTCCACCCGTCGCCTGCTACGTGTGTGCTGACCCTAATCACGTGGCCACTGCGTGTCCTATGCGCTACAAGAAGAAAGAAGACGCTGCGAATGCCGTCGCCGGTTCCAGCAAGCAGGTCAACGTGTGTACTCGAGCGGCGCGTGGATTATTACAGATAAGTGGTATTAAAATACCTTTTGTATTTGACTCAGGGTCCGAGTGTAGTCTTATCAAACAAAGTTATTGTAAAATACTTGGCGGTGAACGGTTTCATGAACAAGTTGCTTTGAAAGGTGTAGGTAGTAGTAATGTTATTTCTACTTTGCAAATGAAGTGTCCCACTGTAGTAAAGGATCTTAATTTTACGATTATGTATCACGCCTTACCCGATGAGCATCTTACCGAAGAGGTTCTGTTGGGTCGTGATGTTCTAGAGCTAGGTATTTCGGTTCAGCTTAGTGGTGATAGTTTAGTTTTTACTAAAAACAAAGTATCTAATTCTTGCGCAATGTCTAGTCAGTTTGACGAACATACTATTGACACTGACCTTGTAGGGGATGACAAACAGCGGTTACTCCTCATACTTAAAAAATATTCAGATAACTTTGTTCAAAAATTGCCTACTACCCGCATTAAAACCGGTGAACTAAAAATTGATCTTATTGATCCCACTAAGACAGTTCATAGAAGACCATATGGGTTGTCACCTATAGAGCTTAGTATCGTTAACGAGAAGATTCAAGAAATGTTAGATGCCAATATAATTAGAGAAAGTTCGTCACCGTTCTCAAGCCCTATCCTGCTTGTAAAGAAAAAGGATGGTAGTGATCGTTTATGTGTCGATTATAGAGAGCTGAACAGCAACACGCGAGCGGATAACTACCCTCTCCCCTTGATTAGTGATCAGATCAATAAGCTGCATGACGCCTTTTACTATAGCATAATAGATATGGCCTCAGGGTTTCACCAATTGAAGGTTCATGAGGAGTCTGTTGAAAAGACTGCCTTCGTTACACCAGCAGGTCAATATGAATTTTTGACAATGCCGTTTGGACTTCGAAATGCCCCACAGGTTTTTCAGAGGGCCATCAACAACGCGTTGAAACCTCTTAGAAATGATGATAAAATCCTGGTCTACATGGATGACGTCCTTGTGACGTCAAAAACTATTGATGAAGGTCTTTCGCGGCTTGACAGATTATTACAAACCTTATCCGATTCCGGATTCTCGTTCAACTTTAAGAAATGCTCTTTTATGAAAAGGGAAATAGAGTATTTAGGCTATGTCGTATCTTCGGGATCGCTCAAACCAAACCCTCGCAAAGTTCAAGCGTTACAAAATGCTCCAAAGCCAAATACAATCAAACAGGTCCGACAGTTTATTGGGTTAGCAACATACTTTAGGCAGTTCATTCCAAATTTCTCTAAGCTACTTAAACCTTTGTACCCCCTAACATCAGGGAAGGGACGTGTTGTTTGGACTGCTGAACACGATAGGGTTCACAGCGAAATAGTAAAACATTTAGTGACCGAACCTGTACTTAAAATCTTCGATCCGTTAATGCCGATCGAGTTGCATACCGATGCCAGTAGCGACGGATATGGGGCTGTACTCATTCAAAGGTATGATTCTCTCCCACACGTGGTAGCCTATTTTAGTCACAAAACTACCAGTGCTGAAAGTCGCTACCACTCATACGAGTTGGAAACGCTAGCCGTAGTGAAATCTGTCGAGCATTTCCGCCGATACCTTTACGGTCGCCATTTTACCGTGTATACAGACTGCAACGCTCTGAAGGCCTCGCATTCAAAGAAGGACCTCACACACAGAGTTCATAGGTGGTGGGCAATTCTTCAGTCCTATAATTTTGACATTGTCTACAAGGAAGGCAAAAATATGGCCCATGCAGACTTTCTGTCACGAAACTCCCTTCAGGAGATACAAGATGTCAAACCAGTATCACACGTTCAAGAAAACGTGCGCCCCAAAGTTGTTAACTTTTCAGAACTCGAAAAGGGATGGTTATCGGTTGAGCAACAACGCGATTCTGAAATCTCGAACTTGATATCCCAAGTGCAGTCGAACCAGTTACCTTCCGAAATCGCACATACTTATGATGTTAGGCAGGGAATACTATACCGTAGGATAGAGCGCGCTAAAATAACAAAGTGGTTACCAATTCTTCCTCATTCCCTAATATGGTCACTCATTAGTCACGTTCATAACGACATTAAGCATTTAGGGTATGAAAAGACGCTTGATAAGATGTACGAACTTTATTGGTTTAGTAATATGTCAAAATATGTAAAGAAATTTGTAGATTCCTGTGTAGTGTGCAAGTCTTCTAAAGGTCCATCGGGTGCTCAACAGGTCCGACTACACCCAATCCCAAAAATAGCAGTTCCGTGGCACACTCTGCACCTAGACCTAACGGGTAAGCTCAGTGGTAAGAGCGATGTTAAGGAATACTGTTCTGTTACGATTGACGCCTTTACAAAATACGTCCTTTTGAAACACACGCTATCTTTAAATTCCTCTGACGCTATTAAAGCGGTCAGGGATTCAGTACACTTGTTTGGGGCACCGAAAAGGATAATAGCTGATCGGGGTCGTTCTTATGACAATGAAGATTTTAAAAGTTTTTGTAAGGACCACAATATCGATTTGCACCTTATCGCTGCAGGTGCAAGTAGAGCTAATGGGCAGGTGGAGCGCGTTATGCGAACCTTAAAGAGTTTACTGACGGTAGCTGAAAGTAACTCCGATATGTCTTGGCAGGAACAACTCGGTGAAATCCAATTAGCGCTCAATAGCACTCGATGCAGAAGTACTGGTTTTACCCCAATTGAGCTGATGTTCGGAATTCAAGGAAATTCTTTAGGTATTTCTAGCATATCTACAAATGCCGTTGATCCTTCTAGACTGGATCTACAAGTGGCTAGGTCTGATGCGTCGGAAAATATAAAAAGGTTGGCCCAATCTGATGTAATACGCTTTAACCGCGGTAAAGCCAAAGTAAAACCTTTTTCTGTAGGAAACTTCGTTTTTGTTAGGAGTGAGGAGAGACATCAAAGAAAATTAGATCCCAAGTATAAAGGTCCATTTAGAATCACCGCAGTTTTAGACAACGACAGGTACGAAATGAAACTTGTGAATGGCTCTAATAGAACATACAAATTTGCCCACGAAAACCTACGAGAAGTACCTCGTGGTACGTTAGGATTTTTTGAAATAGCCGAAAGTTGCGCTGAGGATGACGTGACGGCGGATACAAGCTATAGTAACGATGTTCATGAAACTGGTCACGATACTAGTATAGACTTAGACGATAATACTGAGGTTGAACTTTCAAATAGCGATACTATGTCTATTAACAGTAACACCATGTCGGCTAGTTCGCGTACTCTGAGCGCGGGTAGCGATAACCGCGAAGTGTTTAGTAGGTCTCGCGCTATTTCTGAGGAAAGTTCCACCTCAGATTTACCGCATTCAGTTAATATTGTAACCGATGCTCTTGTACACCATACTAATGAGAATTAATAGAGTAAATTAAAGTTAAATAAACTAAAGTAAAAAAAAAAAAAAATATGAGATGATATAAAAAAAAATGTAGAATTAATAAGAGAGGTAAAGAATATCAGTCATTGAAGGGTTGGTCTGGACCAATGACTAAGCTAAAGGGATATGGTATCCGGTCTAGCATGGTGAGCTACAGGGATGAGTCCGGACTAGCATAGTTTACTAAAGGGACGTAAATCCGGTCTAGCAGTCGGCTAAAGGGATGTTTATCCGGTCTGGCCCAGACAGCTAAAGGGATTCATCCGGACTAGCATAATCCGGTCCAGTAAGAGAAACTGAAGGGATGAAATAGTTCTAATATTGAAGGGTTTATGTTAACCGGACCAGCGAGTTATTGAAATTTTAATTAGTATAGTTATTTAATGATGA
Organism: Eupithecia pulchellata; assembly: GCA_963931895.1. Taxonomy (NCBI): domain Eukaryota; kingdom Metazoa; phylum Arthropoda; class Insecta; order Lepidoptera; family Geometridae; genus Eupithecia; species Eupithecia pulchellata. Next base: position 1,821,299 of record OZ007521.1, on the reverse strand, counting down.
TGATGAATTATTTAATGTTTGAAATTATTGTTGTATTGTCAGGATGATCGAACGCGGTCTCTTGTCCTCAGATGCTGTTAACTCGCTCGAGGACGAGCGAACGTCAGTATGGCCGTGACGGCGCCTTAGCGAATATTTGTAAACGTCAGGTGCAGTACGCAAACGTCGAACGAACAACGTGACCACGAACACGTGACCGTGACGTCATTCAACTCTTTATAAGGCAGTGCGCGCGCAGACTCGGCTCAGTTGTTCGTCGACCGTTGCGAAGTGCACATCTCCTACCTTTAACTTATTTGAATGTAACGGTTTTGAAGTGATTCAGAAAATATAATCGAGTTGATTTTAAGTTTAACGGATTTTGTTGGAATAAATATCGATCGAGTTAATCAAGTGTGATTTGTGTTTTTTTTAACATCATGTCGGAGCCTGACGCTACATACATATTTTTAAAGATTTGATTTTATAATTATCCTATTAATATTATAAACGCGAAAGTTTGTAAGTAAGGATGGCTGTCTGTTACTCATTCACTCAAAAACTACTAAACTAATTTTGATGGAACTTGGTACACAGATAGTTCATGACTGGAATAACATATGGGCCACTTTTTACCTTTTTACTTTTTACCGAAAATCCCATGGGATCGGGAGTTACACGGGTGAAACCGCGACCACGTTACGTTACACTTTATATTGTCAGTGTCATATTTATTGAAATTATAGAGAAGGCACCATTGAATTATATGAAATTATACAGAAGTTTGATTAAAATATTAAAACCATCACTGCCATGTTATCAAGTTGTCAACGTTCTTTTTGTTCGCCTAACGAACGACAGAATCGGGTCAAAAGAGAGGGCTGAATGCTTGCCACTTGCCACCCTCTATGTGTCTTAACCTTGTGAATAAAACGAAAAGCAAGCAATGACGATTCTATCATGTTTTTCCACTGACACAATTTTACGATGGTTTTTCTCGAATGGCATTCGACACCATCGTCCAAAAATCTTGCGTCAACTTCGTTAATTAAGATAGGTATTCTTTTGTTGCAACAGCCCAAAATTAAAATGCACCATAAACCACGGGTGGATAGAAGTTGCTCGATCAGTATTAAACGAGTATTTTCGTTAATTGTATCTTTTTGGGCATCGCCCTAGACGCCCGCCCTACAGACTGGTTATGCCCAATGAAAGTGAATGTCGGCGATCGCAAGTTTATCACACTAATATTACCTCATTGGACTTGCCCACTTCTCCACTTTCCTCGAGTACTTAAACCCAGAAAGCGTGAAGGCTTGTCAAAGGCGTAATCTTATTCATTTGCAAGCTAGCCTTTGGAATTTTAGCAGATTTTATCTTTATGCGTGTGGAAATCAAGGTCTTTGGCATAATTCAGCAATAGTGAAAGATGAAGTTATTTGCGATAATTATTTGTGATTTTTCAGTGTATTTTTGTATACACGCAACCATGGGCCTTTTCGATGTTCTGGTGAAGTGGCCCAGTTACAGTACCTAGAGTAGATGGGTTAGTAGTATTTTTAAATCCCGACGCAAACAGAGGGGTGTGTCTGGCACTGGCATCCTAGCTGGCAAGCGGTAAAAATAGAGAGAATTATGAAAATCGGTAAAACCGTTGTAATGCTAGAATCGTTTCCATCAATCGTAACTGAACTTTAAATTAAAATTGTCGCGAATTCTGTTCGAAAAACGTAATTCGGTAAAGATCCATAAATGATGCATCTTTACCTCAGATTTTCCCGATACAATTTTAGATCCCAAATCAAACATTGTTTTCGCAAACTGTGAATTAACTTAAATTTTTACAAGCATCTGATTCATTGTGTTAATTAAATAAGCACCGTTTAAGGTAAAATTCTAAAAATCTTCTGATGTCGAGAACCTACACGCCATCATATTCTCGGAACTAAACTGAACTGAATCGAGATAACCGGCTCTAGTGTTTCTATAAAAGTTTAATCGACTTAACAAAATAAAGGCAACAGGAGGACACCCTTCAAACCGTGTCATCACATCGAAAATATATCACACTGACAAAAGTAACGAATGTAAATTGCCTCTGAAAAGGCAGACACTTCTTTCAATCAGACATATTTAATACAAAATTGAATGCGACTCTTTCAAAGAAAGGTCTCCATCAATTTGTCATTTGCAATCTGCAGAATGTCAATAAGTTTGTCCTGTTGTAGAGGGCATCTGGGGCAGAATTTGTTTTGGAGATCGCCAGTTTTGCATGGACAAGTTGGTGCTGTATAAAATTGTACTTTTCCACTGCCTATCACTATGTATTTAGTTATTGCGTTGAGAGAGAACGTGACGAAGGTAGGAAAACATGCGCATTACTTAGTTTCATAAATCAAATGTCGATTTATTCATATCAATCTGTAGGTTTGTTTTTGTAGTCTCACTCAACTGGCTCCGAAGTACCTGTTGATATTAGGTATAATATAGATTAATATATTTTCATTACTGATAGACTATGAAACAACTTAAAGGATTCTTATATAGGTTATTAGAAATTACGTACATTACCTACTCACAACCTTAGGGAACTTCCTAGTTAGAAAATGTCCTATGGAGACCATAGAGAGGCTTCCGTCGATTGGGACCGCTAGGTAAAGGGACCGCGGTCCCATTCGCCGGATTGATTTAATTTTATTATTTTTCTTCCGGCAAATGGGACCGCAAACCACGTGACCAAAATCGTACAGTCGGCCTCAGATACAGATCCTAAATAAATACGACAATGTTAAGTAACTAGTCATGATGATGATGAAGTAAGTAGTAGAGTTCCGGGTACCATCTAACTGATTGTTCACAAATATACAACAGAGGCAAACAATTCAAGTTCAATGTCGAATTGTGATTGACGAAAATGCTTCATTGGGTCTATTAGATTCGTGAACAGTTGCGACATTTCTACGAAATAGACATAATTATAAAGGAATGTAAGAAACAGAGATGGCTTGAGGAAGCCAACTTTTATTATTTTTGGAAATGTTTTATCTCATCAGTGCTTCATATGATTTGATGATTCAAATAGGTAGGGGAGGCCTATGTCCGGCTGTGGTGTGAGCTATTTTATGCTGATGATGATTTATCGGAATCAGACTTAGATGTAAATTTGTACCTGGAACAACCTAAGGGCATTTCATGGTTATTAACACTAAAGTCATTTTATGGAAAAGTCAAAGTATGCTATTTACCAAAAATATTTTAAAATTTAAAATTAAATATTTTATTACTTATTTAAATATTGGAAAACTCAAAACTCAAATCAAGATAAATATCCCTTCATAAATGGCTTTATTCTAAGTGCTTCTAGTTTGTATCTCCGAAAAACAGGTGTGAATAATAGAAGCACTTAGGGTTTTGATTCGTCACCAAAATTGGACTCTACCCTCATTCTAACTTTATAATCTGTATCAAGGATAATGTTCTTGACAACAAGGCAGGCCCAAAAACTTAGCCACTGCGTCGACCATCTGTAATTTAAACAAATGCCTATTTAGGGTTGTTGCTAAACAGAACCATAAGATACTGATCTTAATTACTAATACTCTTAGCTTTGTAGATGCTAGATAGCGTATGTAGGTCAGACGAGTAGGTAAAGTTGCTTTAAACAGCCAAGTTGATAGTAAAGTAGATCCGATTGAGTAAGGATAATGCGGGCGTTACTGTCATAATTGTCCTGGCTTCAGGCCTCGTTATTATCATTATAGTCGAACGACGTTTATCTGTGGCCGGACATAGGCCTATCCCAAAGAAGCCTCTTATGACATGGAAGGTCTCGTGGCAATAATTTACGCTCTAGCTAGAGTCTGTACTGTGCTAGTAAAGGGTTTACCACACCTGCCTACGTCGCTTTGTCGTAGAATGGTACTAAGGCTGAATTATTTTGTGTCTCATAAATTACTCACCCCTCCAATACAACCCGTGATATCGTGATATCGATGCGGCGACGTCCTAAGCTTCCTTCTGCGTATTTTAACACATCCATTCACAAAACCGTATGTCAAGCATGTTGACCAGATCCCCTTGTTTTTGGGCTTCAGCAGTGGACGTTAGCATGTGTGTTAAAGAGAATGTCCATTCTAATTTACTCTTCTTGAGAGATTTCTCTATGTAAGTCCAATCCGATCACAGCAAATCCAGCAAACCTTAGCTCCAATTCTCTTACCAAAGAGAGAGAGAGAACCAGAAGGTGCTCTAAACCTTATCTAATCAAAATTTCCAAAATTTTATGTTGGACGAAGTATCCATACGTATATCCATACGTTGACGTATGCTCAAAGTATTCAGCCTGAAGCCGCTTGAATAGGGGGGGGGTTGTTTATTCAACTCCCATACAAATGTGACAGTAACAAGTCGACAGTTCTCGATGGAACTGTTTATATAACTCTGCTTTATATTCACCATTAATATTAAAAGCGAACGACGGACGTTTGCGTCAGACTCCATTTTGTTATCGAAAATACCGATTGTATGATCATGGGTTTTATCTGGTCACTGATTTGGTTTTTAAATTCGTTTCGTTCAAAAGGATTGCCACATACAAAGTACATATATCTTGAACCCTTAAATGCATATCTACATTTAAATAAGTTTTTTTGAAAAACCTCAAACCGAATAAATAACAAAACCTTCCAACACACCCCGTTGAGCTCAGTGGCTTAGCCATAATTTTGCACCAGCTTACCTATAATCTCTAGAAGTATATGAACGTGTTGTATCGTAAAATAAAAGCATTTTAAATATAGCTAGCGTGTGAAATCTATTGAGATTGGGTGTGGCGAGATAAAATACCGGCTTGAAACTCTAGGTCTAAATTGGAGTCAATGTTGCTTGTGATTAATAATTTTTTGCTGATCGGTTATTGGATTTAGGAATTTATTAATACCTATTTGGACTAGATTTCAGACAGCTATAGCTTTAAGCTAGATTCATAGTCGTTTGACTTATATTCGTAGCTAGAAAGAAATAAAGGATGATTCTAGGATCCCCTAAATTTAAATTAAAAAAACACAGAAGTGTGATGGCTTTGATTAGAAAGATGTAGGTACTGTAATATATTTCAACCCAAATCCGGCGTTGTGTTCTCTATTTAACGACCGAGTTTTTTGTCTAATTACTTGGTAGATTTAATTAGATAAAAATATACGGCAACGGTAGACGTCGGACGAAACACATCACGCGTTCAGCGGTGGAGTACTAGTCTAGTGACGTAAGTGAGTGGTGACTATTCGGCCAGGCTTTTCGGGGCCCCCACCAGAACGTTTTGTTTACAGAGCTACGCCTCCGCGGCCGTGTCGGCACTTCGCGGCCGGCCTTCATGCGGCACACGCACCGTCTCACAACTACGTACAACACTTTAACGCGAGGTCCCAATTGATAAGTGATATCCCGGCGCTCTGAGGCCCAACGACATCCGGTTTCAATCCCATAAAAAACTTTACAGGACTTCTCTCTTTCCCGCGTCACCGTAACCCCGGGACATCAGCCGCGCTTACCGTGCACTTGTGTGATCTGCTGCAAATATCGCCGTATTTTATCGTAAGTAAAATTGTTTTTATGAATTTGTCACACCGGACCAGTTTAGAATAAGTTACGTGAGACGTTATGAAATTATGCTAATCGCTTTTAAAACTGTAACGCGGTACACCATGTCTGTTGTCGGAGTCTAATATTGGTCCAGATAGGTTAATGTTTTTGTTGGCTGCTAGTTTTCGGCGTTGCTCTCTGGTGTGCCGTACCTGAAGGTCGTCATTTTATGTCACTTACGCTCCTTTTCGAAATAAAAACCGGTTAGGATCTTTAAGCTGGTGTAATAAAATTAACATATCGGTGGCGGAGATCGGTGCACGTGTGCCTGTGTGCGCGCGGATCAGGGATTTGGGGGGCACTTATGGCTGGAGTTCACTTTTTTATTCGTTACTAAATTTTATAGTGCACTACTAAATGTATTAAGTAGATAGGCTCTTTAGTTGACTCAAACTATACGGTCAACACAAGTGGTTCGGTTTGACTGATATTATTGACGAAAATAAAAAATAAAATCGAGAAATAGCAAACTTTGGGTCAGAAATTGGTCACGATGAACGTTACCTGACCAATTTTTAAACTCCGCTCAAATTGTAAAAAAACCTATCAAAACGTTTCAAGTGCCAAGCTCCGCCGTATTACCCGAAAAGAAAAATAGAGAGTATTAAATTCTGCTCGTCAAATTGGCAACTAAATTTTAACTAGCAACCTACCACTAAATAAATTACAAACCTAAAATTTACATGCATTAAGTCGCTTAAAATTTAGTTAACCACTTGACTACTTTATAAATGTAAACCAGTAATTACAGAGATTCACTACTGTGTGTTGGTACTATTGGTAGTCTTTAACTTGTTTCACCAAGCATCCTAAACAGTTGAAAGACAATGTACTTGCTGGCTCAAATTTATCTGAAAGTATCTCGTTAATTCAGGCCATGATCGCCCGCATCATTTGCTCGATCAATTTGCTAATAGATTCATTGCTATCTTGACGCCTGACGTAGCTAATACAAACGCTATACCCTTTCTAGTGTCTTTGTGATACACAAGTACTTTTGATTTATCCTTGAAGGTCCTGAATACTTAGATCTACAATCTCCCCAGAGCGTTGGTTGACATTGTTTTCATCTGGGCATTCGTTATCTCCTAGATAAGGATACCACGCCTTGGCTGTATTTACATTTCTCGGCATTATGACTACGCTTGAAATGTTTTCATTCAGTTTTACTTTGACTCTACTTTTGTGGCCTAAAATATTGAAACCTTTAGAGAAACTTGGTCTGATGTATTGTTAACTGGCCTTTGACCGATGGTAAACGTTGGGCTTACTTTCTGATGAACCGACTATCTCATACTTTCTCAGATGATATTAGGTTTGCGATTGCTCATCATTTAATTGAGCTTGTGCCGAGATTGCGCTACCCATTCAGACTTTCTTTATGTTTAAATAAGCAAGATGTCTTCGTTTTTTCTTTTGTTTATCAACAACACCAATATTAGCTTAAAATCAACACTCGGCGGATTGTTAATGTTTGTAATCTTCGAAATTTTCCTCACCAGCGATAAATATTTATTTACTCCCACACACCAACAGTACATGGCATTTTCAAGGATTCTCTTTTTTAACCTGTTTTATATGTACTTACCTTTATATTTTGAATCATTTTCCTTAGCACTTTAAGAGTTAAATCACCTTAATGTTCGAATTCGAAACTCCTTGTAGGTGACTCTGTACTGTAGAGTAGTAAATTATCGCTTGTCAATTAATTTAATAAATATTTATAACGTGACTTTTAATAACGATGTTATGTCGGAGACTGCGGCGAGTACACTATCTGTTGAAATTAGTTGTCAATTTGCTATTTGTTATCTTGCTATGATTTTATAGGTATTGGTTTAGCAACCAGATGTTTATTATTCGATTTCAATAGCTGTGTGTTAAATTGCAATGGTAAGTAAAACCATTCGTAAATTTGTAGTCATAATGAGTATCTTCACAAGATGAAAAAGTTTCCCTTATTGTATTAAAAATTCTCCCCTTTATAAAAACGGTAACGACTCTATTGTAATGTAGGTAATAGAATACTGCCCTTTCTTACCGACCTCTAGACATGCGACCTTTGTTCGATCGAAACCCACGTCTTGAACGTTCTGTTGCGTCCTTCCTTACTTTCTTATTGATTTCTGGAAAGCCATTATTATATTCAGCGTTGATTACTTTGGTTTCCTTTGTTAGATTTCTATTGTTCGTGCTTTATTTACATATACTTTATATTCTCTTTCAATATTATTAATGTGTACCGATTACCGAAGTCAGGTAGCTTAGATCTTTTTGTTTCGCAATACCTACCCACCTACGTGGATTTGGATGTGCATAGCCTAACTTGTTGAATACGAACCATGCAGTCAATTGCAAGCTTTTTGGACATACTCCAAGAGGGCGGTGAAATTTTACAGCATCTGCATGCTGATTTGGTGTGAATGACAAACAGGCTGATCGAATAATTATGGCTTTTTTTGCGATATTGGCAAGGGTATTCTTCCGCTTGATTACCTTTTTTGTCTAATTTTTATTTGCTTAAGATAGGTATTAAAATTATTTGATTATATATTGTAAAACAATCCTTGAAACTAGTTAATAACCGTTGAGATAACTCGCCGGTGCGTTATCGGCCATTCACCGCGTTCTCACGTAACTGACTTGATTGCAATTATTTGAAAATCGTGGGAATATTGCTTTTATCACTGGTACCTACTTGGTACGATAATCACATCTCAAAATCAACTGAATAAGGTTCAATTTTCTCGATCGATTTCATCGTTGATTGATAAGTCGTCAAGCCTGTTAGCATTGCTCAATAAGGGCCAGGGCTCAGCTAGTTCTTACAAGGATTAGTTGACATGAAAGAAGTCGATAGGTTATTGACCTGTCTCAGACCACTCGTCGACTGTTTCAACACGAATTCTAAAAACATAGGTAGTTAATATTTAAACATCAAAGTAGGTAATTATTTCTATTCATGGCACAGTAGTCAGTACCGTCATTCTCAAGGTAAATTCAATTAACATCATAACATCACCAGCCTATAATAGTCCACTGCTGGACATATGCCTCCCCTAATGAGCGCCATAGATGGCATCATTATGTGGGGGTTATTGCCCATAATCCCCACGCTGGGCATGCGGGTTGGGGATCGCAGTTCGGTGTAGTTGTTCTGCAGAAGGCGCTGCTGCCCGCCCCCCGGTGTGTTTCCCTTAGTCGCCTCTTACGACACCCACGGGAAGAGTTGGGGTGGTGAAATTCTATGCCGGCACCACACGGAAAATCAATTATGTAGACATCAAACCTTTCAGCAGATGCTTAGCTATAAGCTGCTCAATATCTGGGGTGTTGAGTTCTACTTTGTCTGATTCAGGTCAGATGAAAGTAATTATCTGATTTCGTTTTCAACGGACCAGTTCAGCTTTTACAACTTTGAAATAAAACTTTTAAAGCTCGATTTGTTGACATGAATGACTCAGATTTATTTGGTCTGAGATTAATGATTAGTTGTCGGATATCGGGTATTGATTTTCCTAGTCTTAGCTTTGCAATGCCATTTAAATATTTTTAGCCATTAATAAAAAAAAATAATGGATAAAGCTCTGTATTGCTAACTCATTATTGTTCTCATTTATTGTGAATAAGTCAAAAGAGATTTCAAAATTATCATTATCCTTACTTTAGAAATTTATTTTCATATGAATGAGTAACATTTCGCCTCATGCGCAAAACATATTTTCTTACCGAAAGTAAAAGTTCACTTTCGGCATCTGGTTCAGATGAAAGTAATCCAACAGACTAGTTTGTATTAGTTTCGCTCTCGACCACTCTACTGCCGTTCTCAAAGGCAATGCAACATCGCGATCAGTTCCATCTAAAACCTTCCAAAGTATTGTGGGTCTGCTGGCTTTGTCTCTAATCATCAAAAATTTTGTGTTGTCGACTATATTATTGCTATTCTTTTTGATGGATTTTCGCCGCTTAGCAACAGCAAGTGGATGTGCAAAAAAGCGAAATTCAGGCTTGATTGCGTAGGTTCAAGAGAAAGTTACGGCGGTATCGCCCGCGCGTGCTTTCGCAGATTTACGCATTGGTGACGTGCATTGCGAAATACCTTTAAAATTGTAACTATGGTAATATGTATTTTAGGTGATTATTTACATGGTGATTAGTTCATTGTTGCCAACGAAGATAAAGCGAATAACGTCTGCATTAATTACCTAGCATTTCTTTCACGCATTGCGTGATGTTTTACTCGCACAAAAGCGTTACAATTTCTTCTTATAATGCCGCTCTAAATAAATTTTAGTGGTCGTAACATTTGTTCGGTCAGTTGAAATTTCATCGTGCATATCCAATTACAGTTTACATTGGATTCCTTCAGTTTCGAGGTCACGGCGCCAAACTTTTAAGATCTCATACTCATTCATTGAAAGAGAAATTGGTGTCATCGCTGAATCTGTACGCGCTGTAGCCGCTGGACCGTGCGCCCTGTGTCGAAGTAAAAGTGTTCCAAAAAATTTACGTCGCGAAATTACATTGCGATTTCGCCGTAACGAGGTCGCGGATGTGGGTCGAGTAACAGCTATCTGTTAGATTTGATAGTTTTGTTACATTTGGGATATGACAGTCAAAAGCTGGTTCACGGTCATTGAAATTTTCGGCGTCGTTAGCTCTGGTTATTGCTGTAATTTCGCATGTAGTGGTTACACGCGGCTGGCACAGGCGTGATTCACTCATTTCATGCTTCGGACCTTGAAGCCTCTTATACCACCTTGTTTAATCCTGACTTTTTTACCTGAGTTATATATTTAGGCGCTTACATATATAGAGCGATTGCGATTTCAAATCGCACTTCTAAACATTAACCCATTAGCACATAAATATCACGCACAGTGTGTGCGATGTCTCTTAAAATATATTGTTGTATCTTTAGAGATTAAGTAAGGCATTGAACCTGATTTTGGAGCTTTCCTGTTTGTCCGTGCCCCAAAGATAACCTTCAACGTTTAATAGAAATTACGATTGGTGTTGTCCACCTTTCGACCTTCTTTAATGATAAAATTAAGTAGAATTAAAAATACAGGCCTTTTTATAATAAATGTAAAAAAACTTAGCTTTACATTATAGATTAAGTTTTAAAACTTAGAAATAAATGGTATAGTAATGGTATTAATATCACCATCATGGAATGTAGTTTATAATGTAAAGATCAACAAAAGGAGAAAGATAACTACATTAACTGCTTCTTATGTCGATAAAAAAAAACAGGCAAATTCGCGGGCAGCAACTAGTAAGTAAATATTTAAACCACATAATATGTACATACCACGTATATTAAATGTCGTGTTTTCCATATTTCGTAATGTCTACTTATCAAAACACTTTTAAAAGGTCGAGGATTTAATGTACGCATACCTTTTCAACCTTAGGTGTCTTTTTAAGAGTTATGTTGTGTTTTTTATACTAATGTTTTATACGTATTCACTCACACCTATAAACACACAGTAGTTGTTGGCAATTTTTTTATCAAGTCATGGTGAGTGTGTAAAATATGTTCAGGCAAATATTATAAACGCGAAAGTTTGAATGTTTTGTACATCTTGACGCCGAAACTACTGAACATATCGAGCTAGAATTTAGCATAGATGTTCAACTGGATTGAGGCCCTATCCCGACCCAAAGTAGTTGATTTGGGTAGTAACATAATAGGCTATTTTTATTAGGGAAAACCACGTGCCGCGGGCACCTCCTAATTTATCATATCATTATAAAAATGCTTCCGTTAAACTAACATAGTAAAACCTATGTTAGTTTAACTAGCACTGCTAACAAAGTACGTATATTCTACAAATGAATAAATAAATAATCTATCAGTTATTGAGTCAGGCTATCGTTCAGCAGTAGGACGAAAATATTAAAAAATCAATAAAATGTAAACAATAAAATAAATTTTAATAAAACTGTTTTATTATCATCTTTCTAGAAAGGAACCTCGTCGTTAAATTATATATGATCAAGATATTTTCGCGTGCAGCACGTTTCGTAGCATTAGGCAGTTTAAGGCAAGTTGAGTAATCTCCTCAGGCCGTAAACGTTTTAAAGCGTTTATATCCTGCAACTCTGTAAGGAAGCCAACATAACCAGAAACGCAATGGAGCACTCACTCACACCTGTTTTATATTATTTTCCTTCAGAAGGCTCGTTTGTCGGAAGAGGATGCTGTGTTGTTTGACCAGGACAGGATTTTACACCTGAGTAATGTTTGTTTATCTCTAGTACTTTAGTGCTAAACCTCTGCGGGTCTTGGTTTTATTTGTCTGTGGTTGACTGTATGTACTTGTGGTTTTATAGCCTCTAATGTTTCGTTTTGAGTTTAATGTGGTTACAGTTCATGGGTTCCTTCGTCCTTGAAAGAGGATGGCGTGAAAGGGTAGAATCAATACGTACAATAAAACGCCATTTTCGTATCTTCTTCATTCTCAAACATGGCTATAAAACGAAGACGTTGATTGTAGGTACAGGATCTGCTCATTTAGGTTTCATTCTGGAAACTACAAAGTGCTCAAACTTGTGTGGTAAGATTTCACCAGTTGTATGTAAATTGCTTCTGTATAAACGTACGGGCGGGTGTTCGTTTATTGGTGACTTTTTATTTTCTCTGATGACTTTCACTTTACAGGACTTAAGATTCAATATTAATTCCGATTTCGAAATTTACGCAATAGCCTTCTGTTTCTTTTCCATCAGTATATTATTACGGTCCTTTCTTCCTCGTATCAGCAGCTCTAGCTATAGCAATCTCTCAATTTAGTTACTTCGATTTGTCTTTATAATTCATCGATACTTAAATTGATTTGCCTTCAAAGACATTTGTTGACGCCTGTTAAATGATTACAGGGTAACGTTTCATTTCTTCATTTACACGTTCCACTTTGTCCAATGAGTGAGGTGAGCAGTGTCAAACTGTATCTACCGCTGATTCGTCCGCGGCCTTGCCCGGTACATCACCTACGTACATATCCCACAAGCTTGGAACCTATTAGGATTTTAATTGCTACCCTACATAATTTTTTTGTCTAAAGGCTCAGGGCGAGTAGGTTTTGCAATTTAAATATCAACATCATTCCATATTAGTCCACTGTTGGACATTATGCCTTACTTATATTCTCTTTTAATTAAAACTTGTAGACAAGTTTTACAACTATATTTGAACCTGTCAGTTGTTGTTTAGCTATTTTGTATGAATGTTTAGGCAGGCCTCAAGTGGTTTGACCTGCGCGCGCAACCTGCAATGGCTTTGCACCTAGATCCGAGAGATCAACAATGTCAAGGTGTTGTTATGTCAGTGTTGCGCAATGACTTATATCTGGCATCGCAGCCGCACCGACTCGCCTAGTCCTGGACTATCTCTAAGGTTTAAATAAATAAAATAATGCTGGACAATCCACACAGCATCATCTAGCCCCAAGCTAAGCAGAGCTTGTGTTATGGGTACTAGATGACTGATATACATAATACAATATTATTAAATAGATAGATATTTTTTATTATACATAGAAAACAACCAGAACCCCTGAACAAATATCTGCAGATCGTACAAATATTTGTCCCGAGGCGGGAATCGAACCCGCAACCTCCTGCGTCGCAGGCGGACCTTCGCCCACCGCGCCACAGTGGTCGTCAAATAATACGATGGTTATCGTGTAGAAGCTGAACACTTTCGTAATAATAACTAAGGCGTTCAGCCATGTGAGACAAGGCATTGTAATAAGATTGGTAGTGCTGTACTACTTCATCTCTATCGTTAATTCATCAATGTTATTGTTCGGAATATTCGTATAATTTTTATGTTATGATTTACTTTTAACGTTTGATTAATTTCATTTGTTCAATTCGATAATATCATGCCTTATTATTTCAGCTTCGTGTAGGTACTTTTGAAACCTGTATTTCCATGCCTTGGTATTTTTTACTCAATTTTAGTCATGTAGAGAGCAAATACTAGAATGTGTCTACCTCTGTGGTCTTACAATGTGTGCTAGGGACAATAAGTTAAGATATCTGGACAGCTGGGCAGCGCTCCGGGGCGTCGTCTGTCAGAACTTGGTTTATGCTGGCACTCCTACTCCGAAGATTACCTTCGCACGACTGTCAACTCCGTTGAATTATTAGCTTTAAAATGAGTTGTTTTATTTCATTCAACCTTTTAAGGTTTCGATTTCAGTTCATTAGATTTAAATCGTTTTTGAATCTGTCTTGTTCTCTGTTTAAAATGATTTGTGCGTTTCTCGCATTTATAGTCTGGCAAGTGGTATCAATTACCCGCCAGTGGTCTGCCGTTGAACTTTTAACTTATCATAATGCAAATCTCGGTATTGCCTTCGAATGATAATTAATGCTGAAGTACTTATCTCTTGAAATAAATCATTTGTCTGGTGGACATTTAGCTGCTGTTTGAAATTAATACATGCGTTAAGTTAAATTTGATTTGCAAATAGGGTGTAGTGTACTTGTGGTCACGCAAATAGGCCTGCAGTTATTAACTATCATTGGACCAGCCTTATGGGTCGAGCTCAATTAAAATAACTGGAATTTGCTCCTAGGAATCTGCACCGGTCAAATCGCTTTTAATTTTAAATGTTAATGTATTCTTAATAAAAACATGTTCTGGTCAGATGATTTACTCATTGTAATAAGTGACTATTAATATGATGCGAATCCATTTTGAATTCCACGTGTTAATAGTATTTTTTTCTAACATTAAAAGCTCTTCAAATTGCGATGAATGGCGGGCTTTAATGAAAGCTACATATTCAAAACTGATCAAAGTTAAAGCTGTTATTTAACGACGGACCGAGTCTACATAATTGATTAAAAAAGGTTGTTCTGTACTGTTCTTTCATGTTTTTGATAATTGTATATATTATTAATATTGATTTTTTAAAGGTTGTTTTTATAATTGAGTATTCATTTCTTTGTATTGTGAAAATACCTGGTTGATCTAGATATCAACTTTTCTATGAGCAAGGTTTACAATAACTGCACGAATAATCAGGTTCTCGGTAGGTACCTCAGCTGTAGTAATGTCTAGTTGTTTTCTTTCTGTCGTGCCTTACTCATTAAATCACCCGTCGATATCTAGACTAGGTCTAGGCTCTCGCACTGATTTACAATAATGTGTCTTGGTGCTCCAGAGTCTACTTTATGTTTTGTTCAGTACACGCGAATCTGTGCCTTGTGGCATTAAGACTGCTTTGAACTGAAGATTAATGTCGAGTGCACAGTGTCATCGTGAACAGGTATCTGCTCACTTACCTTGACCGCGCACGTTGTCCTCTCACTTATATACTAGAATTCTATGATCAGACGTCTTCGATGCGCGTGCGACTCTAACGAACGTCGTCGTTCTTAGACTTATGTTCCTCGATCACGACACAATGTTATAACTACTTAGTCTTAGCTTTATTACTTATCCTGGGTATAGTTACTTCTAATGTTAGATATTCTTTTAATCAAAGTTTGTTGTAAGATGATTGTATGATCTTCTATCCCTATTTCTATTAGTCACGGCACCACGCGTGGGCGGCTGGACCAATTTTACTAATTATTTTTTTTGTGTTATTGTTATATTGTCATAAGAAGTCTGATGAATGAAAAAAAAACGTAAAAATCCCCCAATCAAATTGACTAA
This sequence comes from Eupithecia pulchellata, assembly GCA_963931895.1. NCBI lineage: Eukaryota > Metazoa > Arthropoda > Insecta > Lepidoptera > Geometridae > Eupithecia > Eupithecia pulchellata. The sequence continues at coordinate 1,806,001 of OZ007521.1, read as the reverse complement.
GGGTAAAGCCGCAGGTAGGGAGTAGCTAGTTATGTATAATGATTCGTTGAGCATACTAACCATAATGATGATGATGGTGATTGATGATTGACCATAACTTTTCAATGATTCCACTGTTTTCGTTCACAAAAGCATAAAAATTCAGGGTCCATGTCAAGTTTTTCTCTTTTTAATTTCAAAACACATGCATGAGTCCGCGAGTTCTTCCCGAAAACATGAGTTTGTGTCGTTTTGTTATGTATTTTATTCTGACACGGAGATGAGTTGTGATGTGGGTTGACGCTAACGTATTCTCCATCATTTTGTAATGTCACTGAATCACAAGAGCGCTGAGCTACTTTTTTGGTTCATGTGTATGGTTTTTTCCGTCATACATATGGGCTGATTCGAATATATCGTCGTTTTATGGGCTGTTGTGTTCGGTTTTTATTTAATTTATGCCAATAGATGGTACATGCGTATAATTCTGTTTCATTGGCGCAATCACGGGGAGATTAAAGTCATGTGCTCGTCCGTCGTTCGCGTTCTCTATCTGATTTGCTAGAGTTGTAGAGTTATGGCTTTGCTGTATAAACTTCGCGTTGCGTAGGTACACGCAACGACAAAATGAAATCATTAAGTTAAACTGTAAGGTAGCTTTTTCAAATATTTTCGTAATGATCATAATTAATTATAAATATTGAAGCGACTCAACCAAAATAAATCTCCGTCTGATTAATTCAGACTTTCATGTCAGAGTCGCAATGGGTATTTAAACGCGGCACTGCACGCCATAAAGTATAATTTATGAAATTGGCCACGTATCAAAGAAACTTAATTTTTCTGGGAACATGATATTTCGCGCGCAGGTCAAGCGAGCTCGTGTCGTGACATTTGCGATAAATGGGACGTCGTCGGCGAGTGCGCCTGGTGGTCGGCAACCTGCTCCACGAGTAGTCTATTTGCTGCGTCCCGTTATCACGGGAGCGATAGCGAGCTGCTCGATAACTCGACCATTGCACAAGTCGCCGCTTATCGCGGAATGCAGTCTACAATGCGCTTCTCATATCGACAGTCGTGAAAAAATTCGATTAGCTCTCCCTCGAAACGAATATTGTTGGAATAGTTCCTCCAGGAACTGGCGAGTGCAGCTCACGGCGCTTCGTGCGCGGTGTCGCCAGTGGTCATCGGCCCCCATCGGTGAGTTTCGCAAGTCCAGTTAACCGTGTGAGTCGATCACATTAATATTCTGCGGTAGCTGTTATTGCGAACCTAGCGTTTGCCTCTTCTTCGGCACGTACTTAGGTGGGTATTACGATTGCAATCGTGCGATAAGCATTTCACTCGGTTAACGTGACACATGAGCGTGTGAGTTTATAAATAGGAGCTTTGGAGCTTAAAAAAGGTCTCTGAAGACAAAAGACATTCCTCAACGTCGAGACGGGAGGGAATCCACGGTGAAGGGCGGTGCGCAGACGGCTTTCATCGTGTGTAAATGCGTGCGGCACAAAAAACGGATAGGCGACCAATAAAAATCCCGCGTGGGGAGCAGCCGAGGGGCGGGCGAAGCGGGTGCAGCGCACCTACAACGAGTAATTGCATGTGCAGTCGGTATCCGCCGCGCTGGGTGCGCGCACGCAGCCTCCTCATCCCCCGACCAGCCTCTCTGTGCATGACGCCCGGACGAAATATGCGCACAACTTGCTGTAGCCATTGTGACTCTATCCCGTTTTCGCCATCGTCGATTACTTGTCGGTTCCGTTACCCGGAAGCTCAGGCGTCGTAGAGCTCGCGTGCTTTCTGTTTCCGCTCGGGCGGTTACCGTGGATTAGGGGTTGAGACAAGCGCTTAGTTGTATAGCCAGTAGCGTTTGGATCATGACGTGAGTTGCAACATGCGCAATAGGTATATGAAATGTAAGGTAGATATTTGATGATGTTTTTGTATTGTCGTAGGGCGAGCGCGGAGGCGAAGGTACCGGCAGCGGGCGGGGAGGCGGGCGGCCCGGGCCCGGAGGACGCCATGAAGGGGGTGGAGGCCACGCCCGAGGAGCAAGAGCGTCTGGCGACCGGCAACAACAATGGCTCGCTCGATTGCAAGATGCCGCGCGCCCAGCAGCGCCGCGGCACCTTCCACTCCACGCACTTCTTCATGCTGGTCTTCCTCTCCGGATGGGTTCTCCAGGGCATGTTCCTCACTTACTTCGTGAGCGTAACGACAACAGTCGAGAAGCTGTATCGAGTTGAGTCTAAGACTACGGGGACTCTGCTAGCCGCGACGGAGATTGGTCAGATATGCACGGCGCTGTTTCTTACGTACTTGGCAGGGACGGGGCACCGGCCGCGGTGGATCGGATGCATGATGCTGGTGCTGGCCGTTGGCGTCATCGGCTGCGTGCTGCCCCACCTTATGTATGGAATGACGTTGCTCGACTCTCACGTAGAAAACCACGCTCCAGGCGCGGCGCCTACTTGCCACACTTATACCAACACCACGATAGAGTGCGATGCAACGACAATCAAGAGCAACGCTGAGCGTTCAGAGATCACTGCTATCGTCATCCCGTGGCTGTTCTTCTGTCTTCTCGTCGTGGGCGTGGGACAGACCGGCATCGCCACGCTGGGCATACCGTACGTGGACGACAACGTTGGCAGCAGGCAGTCGCCGTTATACATGGGTGAGTCAACTAATCAATTAGCCATTGGCCTAAAACACTGATGCATTCTGATTACAGTCGTCAGACGATGACGCCTCATTTAACTTGTAAACCTAGGTCTAACTAGTCATGCAATAGCCCTTTGCTTTAATATCAGTATGTTCAGCAAATTCTCCTTTATTTTCCCAGTCAGATTGTAATTTTCAAGTGACGAGCCTAGTGATCGTTATGCTGTCATTTTAAAAAGCACTAAATCAAACTAACCCTCCCACTGCCCGCCTCCGAAGTCATTCCGCCGTCTCCGTGTCTTGCGTAATTAACTAGAACTATTTGTGCGGGCAATAATATAATAAATTAATAGTTATGCTTGTGCATCCTGCACTTACAACTGCACTCTGCATTCACTTTTAAATAGTTTTATATTACACGCTATAGACTGCACTAGAATTAACCTCTTCGTTTTCAATTGATTATTGCGCATTATTGCTGGAATTCCTTTTCTTTATATTTTATGGACAATTCAAATTAATTGCTGTTTCCGAGAACTGAATGCAATACCATGCGCACTAAATAAAAAACGCCCAATGCAATTATCTGATTACATATCTTTGACTTCGCCGAATTTCGTCGTCATCTCTGCAAAAAGAAACTGTTCGTTTAACCGGCGAAGCATGGGGTTATGTTGTTGTAAATAACGCGCAAGTACAAGTACATATCGATCGAAGGCGCAAAAAGTTCAATTGGTGTTTGGGCGGTGTTGAGTACAGTTACACGAAAAAGCGGTTCAGTGAGTTAAGTTTCAAGATATTCCGCTTCCGGATCGTGTGTTGAACCAGATACATCAGTTTTTTTTTGCTGAGGTAAATGTAGATGATTTTAAAGTTTTGCAATGCTCTCATATTTCTTTGCGCTTGATATTACTTGAGTGTATCACATACACATAACATCTGCCGATGTTCATCATACATAGTTTAAAGAACACTTTTGATAAAATCCTCTAAAAATATAGTACCATAGAGTGACACACAAACACAAAATACACCTTAAACCCAGTAGGTCTACTATTAAACACGAAATACAAAGTTTCGAGCGACGACGACGACGACGCGACGACGCGACGACGGGTCGCACGGAACATGTACGGAACGAATAACCTTACCATCAAGATGCTTCCGACGCGTTATAGGGTCATCGAAAGAACTGTCATCATCGTAGGATATGACGGACGACCGCCATATCCTACGATCCGTTAACTTTCAAATTCGTTTTTCAAAGTAAACCTCCAAGGGTTTAAACTCGTTGAATGTGATTGTACTCGTAGAGCCAGCAATAAGTTAGTTACTTGCGCATTGTTTTGTCTGGACCGAGTCGATATCGTATCTAATGCGTTCGCTGCACAATAATATGGATGTGTTACGATTCGATTTCAACGATTTCATCGATAACAAAGATTCGAAACTACAACGCATTTCAGATTTAACTACGTTCCAAGTCGCGAGTTTTTGACTGATTTTAATTGACTTCTGTAAAAACATTGCTACATCACATGCGCAAATCCGCGTTACATTTGAATATTTGCGGGTTACTAAAAATATTATTTCTTACCTAGGACTTTTATTCCGTCTCCTTTAAAAATAACAATAACAAACCATTTTCATTCAGTCCTTGCAAGACGTTTACACGGACTGCTCTTGCATATAAATGTATAGCCCTTTCTTTCAAACTAAGTGTCATTGAAATTCGGCAGCGTATTGAATTTATCTCGGAAATTATCCATAGAGTTGGCGACTCTAGTAGTTCGTATATAGAACAGAATCAGGGTTCTAACCATAGATCGAGTCTGTGATCAAAATCACTGAAGGGAGACTAACTATAATACTTATAGCAGGATAATAGATTGTAGTGCTCAAAAGTGTCTGGAAAAAAAAGCACTCTCTATTCCCTTAAAAATCTTTAGTTATGAATATGTATGGTTCAACGCAGGGTAGTACGAACAATGGTATGGAAAAATTCGCAAGGCCTACATAATTTGCCAGCGTGCTAAAAACAAACGATGACCTAAATAGGGCCATTGCTATCCATCCTTCGATTGTTCACCACTCATGCTAGAATCGGGTCGTTCTGTCATTGATAGGTAATAATAAACTTTGTTATCGGGGTTATAAAGTTCCAAGAATAATTATAACGAGTATAAGTTAAACATGCATTCACCAAGTGTTTCTGAATATCGATAAAGAATTTATCAACGTCAATATTTGGGAGTAAATGTTTATGTTCATAGGGCATTTTGATAAATGTCTGTTTATTGAATGATTAGCGTTACTAATTATAACTAAAGCAAGGGAAATTTATCTTAATTTTATGCCCTTTCAACGGGGTCTACAGATAGACATGTGTCATGAAAGTATTTAAGTCGATATTCCTAGTAAGACACACATTTTGATAGCTTTCAAAATATAATAATAATTTATTTATTTCTACAGAAAAATGACTATTAATACTGTACAATTTCGCAGCATCATCTAGCCTGTATATTGTGATAGGTACTACCTACAGTACAAATATAAATAGACCTAGTAGTGTTCATAAATACAGTCAGTAGGTAGGTAGGTATATCCTACTAACCTACGCCAAGCTATCTCTGTATGTCATCTTTGCAAAATTGTGAATGCAGAAGGTTATCATTATCAACAAGTTAAAGTTATGTGTGTTGCATTTTATTAACATAAGATGCGTATTTGCCACTCCGTTGTATGTTTGTTTACTGACTATTTACTAATTGTGGCAAAATGGCAATAGACATTCTGTTTACTGTGGGACTTGCTTCATTCTTTATCAATAGCTGCTATATTTTCCTACTTTTAAATGTTTTATTTAGGTTCCTGTATCTCTGTAAAGTTCTGTGCGTAAATAAGTTTCTAATCTAATCTAATTTGTAAGTTAAAATATAGCATGTGGGGCTATGGTTTACTGGAAAACGTGCCGAAAACGCCTTGTTCACGTTTTATTGCCCTAGTCGCCTCCAAGAAATCATCTTATCCATATTGAACAACCTTCTCTTATAGCAAGATTCACAGTAGCGTCCTCGTCCACAAATTCCTTCGATTATGGGTTGCATGTCTCAGATGCACTTGCTATTTCAGTCTCCAAGTGTGTCAGTAGGGCGTGCCGTCTCGGCGACAATTTGAACCGTTTCAGTTTGTTGCCACATCGGCTCCTTGCTCTTTATTGCCCCAATTTTGACTTGTCAGTCTTCACCGGATGCGGTCGTTACACGGCTTAGCTTCGAGATTATCTCTTAAGGCGCATACAGTAGCTGATTGCTCCTCTTTGGAGGCTTTCTCCTCCTAGAGTAGTCAATTTTATGGGCTGAAAAAAATATATGTTATACATTGACCTTTTATCTGTAAAGTGAACGTACAAAAATGTTCTACGTGCTCGTTTACCTGGTGAAAAAAAATCACAAAGTGGAGCTGTTTCTGACTGAAAAAGTGTATCTACTTCTAAACTACTTAGAATTTTATACTTTTTTTTTCACCATCATGTCGGCAAAGACTTTATCTTCAAACTGAACGTATGATTTTGTGATACGACGGTTTTTCACAAAGAAAATCATTATTTTAAATTTTTGCGTATGATTAGTGGGCGGTAACCTTTGAAGGTAGTCTGCGCGGGCGACGGGCGGCAGTGAAACCCTGACTGTCGTACGGGGAGGTTGTGTTCGTCTGCCTCGCGCTCTAGGTGAGCGCGAGGCGTACTTTTGCTTTTTTACTATAATGCTATATTGATGCACATAGACGCTTTATTTATTATTCAAAGTTATCCGCGCATGGACGCTTTATTTGGTGTAAGACAGTTTGTAAAATATTGAAAATTCCGAAGATCAGTAAGCTGAAGAAAGTCAGAGCTCTGAAAGCTCGTTATTTTAGAAAATTTATGCTATTGTAACTACCTATTAGCAATCTTATGTAGATTTTACATATTTGAATATTTATTTTAGGAGATCGGGTAGGTACTAAACTAGGTAGGAACAAATGAACGACAATGTAAGTAAATACTCCTTAGACCTACCCATTTATTTGTTTTATTACTAATCTTACATTATTATTTATTTATAGATTTACAGTGACCGGACAAGTTGAAACTGGAGTGAAAATGTTTTGCTACAGGTAAAACATCCATTACGCTTAGGTAGGTAGCTATGAAGTATTATGCGACGAAATAAAATATGTACGTACGTATGGCGTTCTTCCTAACGCGGTTCATGATCTTCTTCAGAATTCTAGTATAGCTGCAACAGTTCTATGATTCTTCGAAGTGAAGCACTAGGTAGGTACACCCCCACCTTACTTACTGTTATGAAATGGGAATGGGATTCAAATGTAAAGGAGACTGGGTAAAAATGGTACATAGCCTTTTTTCATCTCCTAGAGCTCGGATATTTTTAAACTTACGCGATCTGAACTCATAATTATCTATACTAATATTATAAAGAGGAAAGATTTGATTGTTTGTATGTTTGTTTGTTTGTTTGTTTGTTTGAATTGAATAGGCTCCGAAACTACTGGACCGAGTTAAAAAATTCTTTCACCATTAGAATCCTTAATTTTCCGTGATGAACATAGGCTATATAATATTTTCAAAAAAGTTAGGGATCCGCATGAAAAATTCAATAATTGAACCGTGGGCACCTCTTTTTCTATTATGGCGCGTCAGAATAGAAAAAGAGGTTGTATAGCGCACGGTGCTTGCTTTTTCTCTACGGCCAGTGTCAGTTTTGGAATGTCGAGTCAATGTCAAAAACCCCAATGCTGTTAAAAAAAGTAAAGATCCGTATGAAAACTGTGAAACCCATCGTTTTAGTGTGTATAATTTCTGAAATTTTTGTTTAATACCCGTGCGAAGCCGGGGCGGGCTGCTAGTTATTACTATTTTAACGGGTAGGTATTTATCGTGTTTTTACGGGTATTTTTTATTAACGCGTATTTTTTACGGGTTTTCTTCGCGACGGCCATCCTTTGTACTTGTACATAATTATCTAGAATTCTAGATAAACAAGTACGACAATTGCGAGTGTAACTCGCGCGCCGAGGGCTTTGAACTTTTGTCGTTTAGGTTGTTACGTTTATTGATGACCTCTTGGCGCGGTGGGCTTACAACGCAGGAGGTTGCGGTTACTACAGAGATTAGTGGGTGGGTAAGTGCGTTGGTACCAACGCACCTAATTTTTTTTTAATTTTTTTTATCATTTTTCCGTAAAATATAGATCTACAATGTGTCTGGTCACCGGTGACGGAGACTTTGGGGGGGGGGGGGGGGGGTGAAATACGGTAAATTTTATCGACAAAAAAATTTTTTCATTTCAATTTAATTTCATCCCAAAATTACGTATTATTATTTCAAATTTCAAGTCAATAGCTGCAGTACTTTCTGAAATATTATGGATTCAAAACACAAAACAGAATCAAAGTCATAAGGATCCCTGGACCAAGAGACAAAATTTATATATCGTAGATTTTTTTCTTTTGTTTTCTTTCTGCTGTTTTTTAGGGGTTTGAAACCGAGGTCAAAACCCTAAAAACCAGCAGAAAGAAAATAAAAGAAAAAAATCTACTATATAAAAGTAAATTTGTCTCTTGGTCCAGGATGCCCTTTCTCCTCTTGCTTAGAAATTTACTGTTTTATCAAATCTTTACATCCGATTTCTGGCATCATTTCTTTGAATAGGTGTAAAAACCATGTAATGGTAATTTTTTTCTCTTGGTCCATTATGACCTTTTTCCTTTAGCTCAGAGATTTATTGTTTCAAATTATTCCACCCGTATAACCTACCTATCATTGATATCCTACAAACATTGAAAATTAGAGAAGCTTGTATGAATGTTTGTTACCATGTACCTAACTACTAAACTGATTTGCATAAAACTTTCGAATGATTGGAATATAGGCTAGTTTAGAAGGAAATTACCTACAACGCGAACGCCCCGCGCCGCGCGGGTAGTAACAAGAGGCGGTAAGGCGGTAACATACATACTTATTACTTACTTAAAGTACCGAGTTCTGTTCTCAGACCAAGAACAAATACTTGCAGAATTTTAAAGACAAAGATACATTTATTTAGCTTCACAAGAACAGCACAAACATAAATAAAGATAGACAATTTGTAAAAAAATATCCCGCAGTGGGAATTGAACCCGTAATTATCGCGTGTCAGCCGGCTTGGTTTACCACGCCGCGCCGGGCGGCCATGAAGGAATTCTATTTTTCTTTTGCGGCTTACGCGCGAAATCTATTTCATTTTTTGGCTATGCGGCGCCGGCGGCGGCGGGGGGCGCGCGGAAGGGTGCGGGCCGAAACCATAGCCCCGCCCAAATTGCTCAAGGTCATTCGCTCCTATATGCGCCTTAAAATGGACTTGGATGTGGTACATTCTCTCTGTTATGGAACTGAATATTCCAAGTAATATTATATATCATCCTGTACAGGAAAGCTAGAAATTTCCAAGATCTTCATGCATGTATTATGAGATCCTAATCATTTAATGGACACCAATATTTTTCACCAAATGTTGCAATTTATATTTTTTATATATACTTTATCAAACTTTCCGTTTTGCTCTGTAAAATATCTTCAGATCCATCAGTTATTGCTGACATGAATACCGTTATGAATGTTTCTGGAACGTCTGGAGTCTTGCCAGATTATGTTTTTATTTGACCTAAACAGTTTTCTGAGTTGCGTAGTATTTTTCATCGTAAATACCGTGAGTAAATAAATTAGATTTTCAGGTTTTACAGTCTTGTCAGGCATTTCGCTTGTCAGCGTTTCAAAAATCCTGTATGGAGTCTGTGGTTTTTGTAAAAATGTATTAGATCATTATAATAAACTTAGAGGGTCAATTACGGCTCTAGTGGGGTAAATTGTTTGCACCTAGCACATGCTAAAGTCACTCAAAGTCACAAGGCAGATATTATCGACAGTAATTTGATTGCATTGTGCGGAGTTGTTCCGCTCCACTCTAACCTACCTACACTTATGCAACATTTTTGCGATTGAGCTATCAAATTGCAGTGTAACGTAACCGCGCGATAGTTGTCATAGGTCAGTCCGTTCGAAGTCTTGCCAGATTAGATTACAAATGAAAGCGAGATTAGATATCTACTCCTTTTGATTATTTCAATTATCAATTTCACTTTTCATTGCAATTTGTTCAGTATTTCCCTCATGCTTTTGTTGTGAGCGAAATTATGCTGATAAGCGGCCTACATCGCCTTGTGAATCCTTGGTACTGAATAGAAAGGTGGTTGTTTCAGGTCATGCATAGTCTTGGTGTGTATTGAGTTCCCTCGTCTAAAACTGAATTGATTATGATTGTTTGGACAGGTGCTTTCTGAGAAGCGACTCTCGGCATCATTATGTTTCCGCATAGGAATTAGTCATACATCTGAAACATGCAACAGGACAATGGGAGCGTTGACCACCTCGACCTGTTTGTGGTTTTGTTCAGAACTTCATTACTCACTCCAAGTAAAAGATGAGCTAGATGTTTGAATTTTCATACCAAAACTGTTTGTATCTTTCAAAGCAAACCCAGATTTATGATAATCTTTTAGATTGTTATTCCTTTTTATATTTGCTGATGCGATATCTTTAACTACTTTGTTTTTCATTAGCATTATTAATTATCTAAGAGTGGCTATATTTAATTAATCATATGCGCGTGTGTGTGTGTGTGTGAATTTAATTATTCATCTCTATTAGGTGTAAGTCATAATCAATAGTGATTGTGGCTGCCTGTTACGGACGACCTTATTTACCGCAGTGGACTCGCAAGGTTATCTCTTCGAGCCCCGCTGCCTTTCATATCGCTATTTATTTGTTTTTCCCTCGTCAATAATAGAGCAAAACGATTCGTCTATAAAACAGAGAATGTAGTCAAGCTTGTGTTGTATCGAACGCAAACATTCATTACTGGAGGGTATGCTTAAATCGCCGCGGCAGCCGCAGCGTAAGAATTTACTCCTCTAACTCAGCCCTTGAGTTTCGTAAGAGTCGTTTAAGAGACTCCAAAGGAAGGCTTGCTCCTTACTTCTGTGTATTATTCAACTCCTCTACTGCCAACAACAAATCTACCTGGCAGGTGCGGTGATAGTAATGCCGCCCTTGTTTTGTGGAGGAAGGTTCAGCCGTGAACCGTGTGAGCGCTAAAGACCGAAGACCAAGTGAGGGTAGTTGCAAGAAAAGCTGCCCCGCTTTGGTAGCTCCAGTTCTATAGTCATCTCGTGAAAACGTCAGAGTGCAAACCTATTGAAACGTAGGGAAAAATAGGTAAAGCACGACGATAAATACCAACCTCTGAATAATTGTAGTGTGTGTGTCACCTATATTATTCCTAGGGATGGGTTCTGTAATCTGCGTTCTACCATGCGGTAATTAAGGCAGCGCAGTATTGCAATGCTAAGGCAAAGGGGGCGAATCGCGACTCTGACTAAAATGCTGCAGCGCCATGGTCCGTTTTGAAAAACGACCCTGACGAAGCCATTATTTATTACAAAAGCGCAAGATGATAATAACGTATACTTTATTTTCCGTCCAACGAGGTGCACGCGAGGCTCGCTCGTTTTTTGGCAAGCTTTGCGGTTTGTTCTGCGAAAGATTACATTCGGGAAATAAGTACCTGATTGTTTCTCGGTCAGTCACCTCGACCAGCGGCCTCTTTCTTGTTTTATTATGACCAAGTTATTTATTATTGATATCTGGGACAGTTTGTAATGACTTGCATCGTTCACGCACCTTAACATTCCGAGACGGGTTCCCGCTTCTGTTAATGATACATTTCTTATGCGGTACTGTGTACTTACTTAAAAATACTGGACAGAAAATTATGGAAATCCAACGAGGAGTTGTCGGAGGCCAGTCTTTGGGTTAAATATTAATTTCGTGTTTTTATTCCGATTGCTTCGATGACGTTAGGGAACTACGCAACAAAGTCAGAGTCTACTTCAATTCCCTTTTCCATAAATTTCAGTACGTCATATTATCATTTCGATAATTTATCAGTAGGCTTGATATACGTCCAATGGCCTTAGTAAACCAATAAACAGCCAATTGCTGCAATATGAATTAGCGAAGCAATTGTTGACGTGACAGCAGCAATTCCTCATGCAAGGAGCCTCAATAACCAAGTTCGTCGACCCTCAATTACGGGCCCTAGCCCTATTGAGGACTGCGGCCTGGGCGGGTCCGTCTCAATCTGCGTAATGATCATCCTTGGAAAGTCTTCGCCTAACTGATTTTGCACGCCAATTTAATCTTTATTAGCTTTTTGATAAAGATTGTTATTTTTATAACAATATTTATTATCAGCTCAACATTTTTTGTGAGATTTAGAAAGATGGATAGATAAAAAAGCACACAAAGACAGGAGAAAAAAACAGATTTGGCCTTGTCGTTGAACCTTAAGATGGACTGGACATGAAAGGTACAGTAAAAGCACATAGGGAGACAATGGTACTCGATAAATATATTAAAGAAAACCATAAACTTTTATTTTTAATAGGCATGTTGTGGATGACCTGGCTGACTTCATCTATAGCGACTTTAATCTGCTACCTTCCACCCAGAACTTGCCAATTTTTGAGGGTTTCCTACATTCTTGGGAAAAACGGTACCTAGCATTGGTCTAATTATCATCTTCATCAGCGCCTATACGTCCAAACGATAGACCTCTGGTATTCGCTAAATAATAGATAGAATAGAGAACCTAGCAAAAACCCGGAACACTTCTTCAGGCGTATCCCTTTCTGCTAATTTCCAAGCAGAAAGGGTTACGACTGAAGAATACGACGAAGAACATTTTGGTCGTGGTCCAATCAAATCAAGAAAAGAAAAGTTTGAAGACTGTTCGCCGAAGAGACACAAAATATCACAGCGCCGGTGTTACTTTACTTTTATCTAAGTAAAAGATAACATTCAGATAGTTTATCTCAGATACTTCACTCATAAACACAGAACTGTCGTCTTCACAAGATATACGTGGCGCACTCGCACGCAGGTTTAGCTCTGCGTGCAATAGAAAATGCATGCAACAAAACATGTACAGATAACGTAATATTATTTAACTTGCGTGCGAGATGCTGCGATGTCATATCATATGTTTCTTTTTATATGTTACGATATTTATGACTTAGCTGAGGTTTCTACTTTGATTTCTGAAAGCGTTTAGACACAGATTGACGAAACACGCTGATTTCCCTATCGTGTAACAGTGGTATTACCATCGCTCCTAACAGATCCTCGCAACCCACATGCACTAGTATTTAATTTGACCACTGACTGACCCGTCAAACTGGTACTAAATAACCGACTGTGTTCAATAAATACAAATACAAATACAAGTACAAATCAGCTTGTTGTTTGCAGCGATCACGATCGGCATCCGTGTGATAGGCCCAGCGCTGGGGTTCCTCCTCGGCGCTCTCTGCACCAGGTTCTACGTGAACCCGCTCATCGTTCCTGAGTACGACTCCAGCGATCCGAGATGGGTCGGCGCTTGGTGGCTTGGTGAGTACCTACACCTTATATCTATTACTTATTTATTTATTGCATTCATGTCCTTTACAAGATGTTACATTCTTATAGGTAGAAATTACATGAACCCTGTAAGGGCGTGGCATAATTCTGAGTTCTTAGTTTTTTATTACATTACATTTACATTAGTACATCTATAAATATAAGTCACAAAAGTTAGGGATCCGTATGAAAACTTCAATTTTACCCCACCATTTTTTCAAATTATAAATTTATAATTTTAAAAAATATTTTATTATATACAGTGCGAAGCCAAGGCGGACCGCTAGTCGGCTATAAGTACTTTAATTTACTGCTAGTTTCTGCTTGCAGCTTCGCACGCAATAATGATGTGTTTTTTATTCATGGGACAAAAATATTTTGTTTGATTTGGAACTACTTAACATCTATGCAAAATTTCAGTCGAATATGTTCAGTAATTGTGGCGTGGCGTGAAGAGGGAACAAACGTCCGTACAAACTTTCACATTCTTAATAATAGTATGATAACTAGGTTATCAACATGACTTTTTCTCTTTTTCCTTCCAAAAGGGCAAAAGTCCATCTGAGATGAAGGGTCCAATGTCCGTCGTCGCGGGGCAAATGTTTGAGCGAGATGATAGTGGGTAGTATTATTTGTGTAAAATAAATAATATGATAACAAATCATTGACACAAACACAACACAAACTCCAGTTTGGGGCTAGATAAGGTGCTGTGTGACACATGTTTTGTCCCACTGCAAGAAAAAATCTCCCTTTACTCTTCTCTAGGTCTCGATTGTGGCGCAAATGTGCTTTTTTATTAGTGCTTTTTTATCGCGTTAATTTACCACCCTTGGTGATTTTTCAACTGCGACAGTATTCGTACCTGTTGAAACGCCAGGAAAAATATGTAAATAAACGCCATAACGAAGTGTTAAAATATTACTAATGAAGTGTTCATATCGCGTAAGTTTAAAAATAAATGTCCTGCATCTACATTCTAAAATCTAAACTAGTCGACTCATAACCACAGACCTCTATCCCTTAGTCGCCTCTTAACACCCGACCGAGTTGTGGTGGTGCTATAGCAAACACGGCCATGTACTGTATTATTTATTTGTTATTAACGCGTACCTATTTCAATTCATTCAACAAAATCCGACTTCACAAGTCACCACCCTAAGTGGTCGTTCCACTAACAGGTTGTAACAATGTCTCATTAGAATCGCGTTCTAGGATAGTTACAAACTGCATAATGCATTCGTAATCAACCTGTCCGCCAAACTAAGCTCTGGTTTGCCATAAGCGGATCGCTAGGACTTTGAACGAATTGTGATAAATTAATTGTTTGGACTTTAAGTTTTGGACAATATTTAGTAGGGTAGGGACACCCACTAGAGTAATATTTAAATTAGATATTTTTTGTAAAGAGATATTTTATATTGATCGTATTGTCTCGGGATCATCCTCTAAAGTAAATAATAGCAAAGTAATCTTTACATTCAGTCCATAATTTGTAGAGTTATCGGCGAAATAAAACACATACTAACTTCTCCTCTTCGAAGGAATAATATGCCCTCTTGTGGGTGTTGTGACATACAGCGGCAGCCGCAGCGATTCGAATTGCAAAGACGAGCTCTGTTCTACGGTCCCTTAACCCAACTTGCACATGTGCATCATGAGCAAATCTGATAGCGCTTAGAGTATTTGTGCTTAAGAGGATAAAGTTCCGAACAAGAGATTCAAACTCTTACTTAAACATTAGTTTACCAAAAAGAAACGCCAGACTTCGTTCACTACCTATTTACTTTCACGCAAACCTATTGTGTTCTGAATAATTTACCAACGGATTAAACATAGCTAATGGTATTAGCTGTAAGGAGTTTTTATTTCAACAGCCAGCAATTGGATTTACGTAGCGTACTTTGCAATTTTCTGAATTCACGAAGAGGTTAGACTGCAAATTGTATTTTTAGACACGGAGGTTGTTCTTTTGCGTCTAGTATTGATTCTATAAATAGCAACAACTAGCGAGTTTTTACAGTTAAGGTGGTTGGAATTACGTTCGCGCGAGATTCAACTTTTATTAACCAATGATAAAACTAGTCTCGAAGTTACTTTCGGAGCATTTGGTAAGCAATATTACCTAAAGATTTAGTAAAAAGCAAAAAATAGTCCAAAACCACTGCTAAAATTGAATCGAATTTATTTGTCATATATATGATGGTTTATGGGCATTAACCCCCAAATGATAATGCCATTTATGGCGCTCATTAGGGGAGGCCTATGTCCAGCAGTGGACTATTATAGGCTGGTGGTGATGATGATGATATATGATGGTAAAGTACTTCAACCGCTTGTTTTATTGATTGTAGAACGCAAATAAATATAAATATTTCAAATCCCCTTAACGAGATAGAAAAGGAGTTTATCAAGAAGAGGAAGTGAGTATTCACGGTGTCTCTACTACTAAGTACTAGCTTATAATAACTAGATATGAGTAGTAGATATAGATAGTAGTAGTCTCGCTGCCGTGTGGATCAAATTACCTGCGTGGGCATCCTCCCTGTTCCTACATTCCGCACCGTTACCGCAATTGCAAAATACCGCGCAAAATTCGCGAAGAAAGCTCGCGCGTGATTCGACTACCAAACGCAACTGTCTCCTTTCACACGCGTCCTTCACTTGTAGAAGGCTCATTTCACTAGCACCCTTGCAATAAGGATCATAATAGCGTGGTTGTTGCTTTCGGGAAGTAATAACCACCTTCAGAAAACTGCCCCGGCGCGGCGGCGGCCGGGCTGTGCTTTGTATGCAAGAGCAAATTCGCGAATATGCGTCGAATCGTTTCTGCGTATTTCCTCATTGTTACATCCAAGTTCATGAATGAAGCTTTGAATTTAAATAAGTTCAGAGAATATATTGAAACATATTTGATATGATTAATTAAGGCTCTAAGAAGTACGTTTTATCAAGTTTAGAGGCATCTACTAGCTAAATGAGTATATGAAGGTGCCATGAGTTAGAGTATGTTAATTGTTAACTCGTCGTGACATTTGGCGTCTCGTATCAAAATAACAGAATTCCACAACGTGTAATGAGCTAGTAATCATGCCGCAATATGATAATAATGATCGACTTCACCGAGCTTCAATCGCAGCACGGTAATTGCAACGTAATTGATCCTTCGAAAGGGGCAGGGCGATTGTTGCTACTATATTTACTACATTTACTGCCACAATTACGTCTCATTTCGTCGTTTCCCAAAGTTATTTGTTAAAAACACAAATAAAAGGCGAAAGTTTTGATGTTGTTAATTTCGTGTTGTGATGTTTGGCGTTGTACACGCGGAATGAGCAGGGGTTCTTTATGTGCGGGGACAAGCGTCAGCGCATCGTCGCTCGCTGCAGTTTCCACTGCTTTCGCTTTTTCTTGAGTGTTGGGGCGTCACGCTGCGTGGCACGCTTCTAGTTACATAACGCTTACATCAGAGCGTCACGTCACGGCTAAAATAAGCGCTCCATCCACGGCCGGTCACGGCCAAGGCTGCGCGTTGTTGCCTACAATTACTCCGTCTCCATCGCCGGCCTCGTGTACCTAATGAGGATTTAGTGGCTGGAGTGGACACGCGACTCTGCTCACTTTTACTTTTGAACCGGTTTCCTTGACCTTATATCTACCACCAAGTTCATAGTTGAACACTACCCTGTTATTATGGTTGCAAACAGGCCTACTGTAAACAATATAGATATGTTGTGGTGTCGTGTGTACGTACCTACACCGTCTAGCGAACGCCCTTGACTGATCGCCGACCGGGCGACCTTGTACGTTCAAACGTTTCTGTTTTGATGTATCGGAATTGTTTTGGTATTAATCCATGGATATTTCTAGATCTGGTATTTTTACTAGTTTAACAATTATAGAACGATAGATAATCTTGACTATCCAGTCGCTACTTGTATTATTCTGGTAGCTCTACTAAACTACGATAGGATTGTCAAAACCTTGGTTAGTTGGCCGTACTTACCTGTGAAATTTAGCATCGTCTCCGGCCAAAATTATAAAGTGCGTCACACACTGTAGAACGTCTATAATATGATATTAATGAATGAATAATTGATTGTAACTATGTAGGTACCTACTTTTAATGAACACAAATAAAAAATATGAAATTCCCGAGCTATTCGTCATCTTTCAAGCTTCCAGTTTATCTTACTGCCCTCCGATAATTGTCCTAATTAGAATACTCCATCTGAGTTGTGCTTGATATCCGAATACGTTATTTAAACAAAGGCCTTTTTTGTTCGTTATGTTTTTGTCCACGTTTTATTTCTTTTGAATGTTCTGTTTAGTAATATAATAGTGCTATTTAAACTCCTCATTATCACACCTAGCTAGACAGAATCAATGTTTGTACACTTCTTTCCAGCGTTTATGGTAAACTATAAACTATGTAGCTATAGTATGTCCATTTCAAATTCACTTCTAAACAAATATTACATTTACGATATCTGTGGATATAGCCAGCGCCAGGCAGCGTTCAGTGTAAATAAACCTGTTTTTGAGACTTGAAATTTGGTATGACTGAAGTTTGAGTCAAAGTAAAATCGCAGCCAGAATAATATTCCTATCTAATTTCCACAGATTTTTTTATCTTCAGTAAACCATAATCGTTTGACCACAATCTCACATGATGGAAAGTAATGTTGTTGACGGTGTATCACGAAGGTCTAGGCGAGCGTATGCCGAGAATCGAGCAAGCTCACCTAATTTATTTTACAGATCACTAAACCGTACTAAAATTGTCAGATTATTTTGTTACCAACCTCGCTCTTCAAATAATTCTAAGGGCTGTACAATGTTACTGTACATTATGTACGTTATATTACGAATCTAATTTTTTTATACTTAGGTATGTAAGTACATCGTATTTTCGACAGTATAGGAATCTGCACTTACTGACATTATCTTCTCTGTTTTCCAGGAATGGTGTTCATATCAGGGTTCGTGGTTCTCCTGTCTTCCTTGATGTTCTTCTTCCCCCGGCAGATCAAACCTGAGCTGATGCCGCTTCCGCCTAAGAAGATCAAGGCGAAGCGAGAACCTTTCTTCAAAGGTAAGATGTGGTTTTTGTTTCTTTCCGTTGCGTAGGATTGTGTGTGCTAGAGCGAGATGTTATAGTTTTAAACTGTTTTAAAATATATTCTTTGCAATGAACTGGGTATTTCACCTGTTAGGAATTTAGACATAGTTTTTAGCAATATTTATAATCAAAAATTCGATTTATTGAAAGATTTCTCTTAGGGTAGGTGAGGGTATCCTATGGTCATTCTTATTATTAAGTTATTTTATTGTTATAAACGTAAACCATTTTGTTTCTCACAACAGAGCGTAAAACACTTACTATGATGATTTTATTTTGCTTTCAGAGCCAGCACATTATCACGATTTCAGTACAATGTGATGCGTAGTTTCTTTATGACTCATTTACAACATAGTTTTTTCTGTGTCTGGGCCTATATTTATTTAAATCACCACTCACACACCGGTCTAGTATAGTAGTACTCTTGATAATAGTGTATTCCACGGTTTGTGATGAACAAGATAAACCCTAAAGCTAGTCCTTATTAATTAATATTATAAAGAGAACAAGTTTGATTGTTTCTTTGTTTGTTTTTTGAACAGGCTCCAAAACTACTGGACCAAATAGAAAAATTCTTTCACCATTAGAATCCTACATTATCTCAAACAAACACAGGCAATAGAATATATACAAAAAAGTTAAGGATCCGTATCAAAACTTCAGTAATGTAACCCAACGTGTAAAAATTTATAATTCTTGAATTTTCTTTAAATACACGTGCGAAGCCGGGGTGACTGCTAATTAGTAATTACTTAGTAAAGTTAAAGTAAGGTACCTCTGGTCTTTTTTTTGTCAAAATAATCGGTTTTTAAGCGAACATTAATTTTAAGAAGATACCGTCTGCATACTTTTACCGAATATTGTGCGTAGGTAGGGTATTTCGTAATATAACATCGTTTGTGACTTTTAAAATGATTCTCTTGTTTTCGTGTCATATACATTTATCTCATTTCTTGGATTCCTTCGGAACGGCTTCGCTTTCATTGTGATATTTCAATGTTCCTAAATGTTTACTTGACTTTTCGCCCAGTAATTTTATAAGAGACGCGATCATGAAAATAAATTGTCTTTTCATTTGACCTTCTTAACTGAAATAATGAATTATCGGTTTTGGAATTCATGATATATTATGAAATATTGCGAAATAAAAGAAAGAAAATGATAATTGCAAAAAATCATGACATGCATAAAGTTGTAGGTAACGGTAATGACGTATGACACACACACTAACTAAACTTAGGAGTACTTCGCTTTACTACTACTCTACTTACACTACTCTGCTGTCAGCTAAGATAGATACAAAATCTATACTAATGTTATAAAGAGGAAAAATGTGATTGATTGTTTGTTTGTTTGAATTGAATAAGCTGCGAAACAACCGGGCCAATATGAAAATTTTTTTCACCATTAGAATCCTAAATTTTGTCTTATGAACATAGGCTATAGAACATTTTCGGATCTGCATGAAAAATTTAATTTTTGTTAAAAACCCGTGCGAAGCCCGGGCGGACTGCTAGTTTGTTGTAAAACGCTTCTCTATGATCTCATGGCTGGGATTTAATTCCACGCTAAGCTTAGTTCTAGTGGACAAAGCAAAATAGAGTCGGACACATCGACACCTTCCATCTGTGAGGACTGGTCAAAGTTCAGTTCAGTTCAATATTAAACCACACGTGTGCATTGTTTTAATATATGCAAAGGAACACTTCATCATCAGCCTATACCTAATAGTCCACTGCTGGACCACTGGGTGTCGTAAGACTAAGGGAGACACACCGGAGGGCGGGCAGCAGTGTCCTCTGCAGAACAACTCTACCGAACTGCGATCCCCAACCCGCATGCACAGCGTGGGGATTATGGGCAATAATAATCAAATTATTAATAATGCCATCTATGGCGCTCATTAGGGGATCTAGCAGTGGACTATTATAGGTGTTGTTGTTGAATATTGTAAACCATTCTATAAATAAACATTTTTAGTATTTTATACCTGCCGTGTGGTGCCGGCATAGAATTTCACCACCCCATCTCTTCCCGTGGGTGTCGTAAGAGGCGACTAAGGGAGACACACCGGAGGGCGGGCAGCAGTGCCCTCTGCACAACAACTCCACCGAACTGCGATCCCCAACCCGCATGCTCAGCGTGGGGATTATGGGCAATAACCCCCAAATAATGATGCCATCTATGGCGCTCATTAGGGGAGGCCTATGTCCAGCAGTGGACTATTATAGGCTGGTGATTATGATGATGAGTATTTTATATTTATTATTTATGTTTCCAGATTTCTTCGCAACAATAAAACGGCAGCTCACGAACGACATCCTGATGTGGCGCACCGCCAGCTCCGTCCTCCACCTGATGCCCATCAGTGGGGTCTACAGCTTCCTGCCCAAATACCTGGAAAAGCAGTTCCGCCTGCCCACGCACGACGCCAACCTTGTCTCGGGTGAGGTACTACATACAATCAGTTTCCATGGTCATCATACTCATTCTTCATCAAATTATGCTGGCTAGCATTATCTAGTACCAAGTAAGCAGAGCTTATGTGTGTCGTAAAAGGCGATTAAGGGAGACACACTGGGGGGTGGAAAGCAGCGCCCTCTGCAGAGCAACTCCACCGAACTGCGATCCCCAATGCCCAGCTTGGGGATTATGGGCAATAATCCCCAAACGATCAATAATGCAATCTATGGCACTCATTAGGGGAGGCCTAGAGGACTATTTTAGGCTGATGATGAAATAAAAATGCCGGACAATCCACACAGTATATTCATATATATTCAGTATTGGATATTCTACCCATTCTCTCAATGCACTGCCTAAATCCTTAAACTACTAACACGTGTATTCTAATTTGCAGGTCTGGGTGGTATTCTCGTGATGGGACTGGGAATAATTACCGCTGGGGTGGTTATTCTAAAGTTAGTGCCGACGGCGCGGCAAGTCGCCGCCTGGACCGCCGCTACTGCTGCCATCTATAGTGCCGGTGAGTTAACTTTGAACATGGTTGACTAGCAGTGCTTTCCGAATTACGCTAAAATCGATATTAACCCGCTCACAAGCGTTCCGAATTACTGTAAGCGCGACAACATCGTGACAACGATGTCGCGTCAGACGTCATTACAGGGGGCGCTATCACCAATGAAATCACTGAGCGCTCTGTCAAAACTGACACTCCACTGTCAATATCGTGATATCTAATTCGGAACGCAAAATTTCGTTGAGATCGCTATCAGCGCTGTAATAGTAATTCGGAATGCACCGTATAAGTGGTTGGAAACCATCGCATGGTAACGTCGTGGCATGTCGCCATCACTGCTGCCTATTATCATTATACTCTTCATTTATAAGTAAAAACACACAAAAACAGTGGATTTATGGCCGCGTACCTGTAGGCTCTTGTAGCTAGTGACTAACATTATACTTATCTATAGTGCCGGTGAGATATCTAGTACATTATTGAATTATTATTGCATTCATATATTGAGTAGCATTCATATTTTGGCCAAGCTACTTTTCGCATTTTTCCTCTAAGACTAACTCCTTAAGCTCCTTGGCTTCAGTTATGTCTATGTGATGTCTGTTCTGTGATATGAAATCGGACAATAAATAAGTCTTCTATAATGAAAAAATAAATTAAAGGTATTTTCGAAATTGCCTTTTGTTGTAAATCTTTTCTTGCGAACATAACTCGCATACCCGAATTCATAATCTTTCCTAGAAGGCATATCAAATAAATGTTCTTCTTCCAAAATAAATTGTTTTTCGGTAACCATGCAACTTTATGCAAACTATAAAAACTATCGTAGTTTGATGAATTCATTATGAATGTAAGCGGGTTAAACGTTGGTCTTACAACATATAATAGGTTCGTAGTTAACCCGCTTACATTCATAATGAATTTATGCAAACTTTTCATATCTGTTTTCCAGGTATGGTTATCCTTATGTTCGTGAGCTGTCCCGAAGAGAAATACCGTCTGCTCGGCAACGGGAACGGCACTCAGCTGTCCTGTAGCAACGACTGTTACTGTGACAACGCTCCCTTCAACCCTGTGTGCGGGCAGGTAAGCGATACTGTGACTACGGAGTAACGGAATAAGGTTCAAATAGTAACTACGGGATTGAGCGATATGGTTTAAATTACTTCGAGTGAGTTTACATTGTTTCTTAAACATGTATGAAAGAGTACTTCGGAAGTCCGACATTTTTAGTTGTTCTCACAGATCTATGTTCTTTTATTAAAATAATATTCTGAATTCAAATAAATTGATATGGACCCATAATTTCGTACGTATATTAACACCTCGCAGAGTCATCAACCTTGAAACCACCCTATATTTTTTACTCGACTGCTCAAGAAAGAGGTTTATTAACCTTTGGTGGCTATAGTATCGCTGCGGCCATTGATAGGCCTATTGTGATAAGAGAGAGGTTTATGTTTTATGAGAATATGTATTCAACACTTACAAATTGTTGAGGGGTTCTCAACTACTGATGACTTGTTCCCTGTTGTGTATATAACTGAGTATCCTCTGTTGGTATTATTAAATACATAGAGATTTGTTACCCCAGGATGCGTTCACATACCTGTCTCCGTGCCAGGCGGGCTGCTTGGACCACAAGCAGTTGGACAACAACACGTGGCTCTACTACAACTGTTCGTGCATCGACAGCAACGCGAGGGGCGACCGCGCTAAGATGGCGTAAGTGAATGAAAATGAATTGTTTGCAACTCAATCTTATGTAGTAATACAAGTAACATAAAAGTTCATTAACATTGCTGGGACTTAAAAGCTTAAATTATAATTTATTTACAATAGGTACCAAGTACCACTTAAGTAAGAGAAGACATTGTTTTAAGGTTTTTCGTTGTAATAGTGCGTAAGCCTTTAAAAAGAGGGTAATAAAAAAAATACCGAAAAGTTGAGGTAGGTTTTTTATTAGGGACCGGCTTTTGCCCGCCACTTAGTCCCTGTGTCCCTGTACTATCCCGCACCGGGATAATAAGTATCCGATGTTCGTCTCCTGGTTCTTATCTCTTTCAAATTTACAGCCAAATCGATTCAGCCGTTCTTGAGTTATAAATAGTGTAACTAACACGACTTTCTTTAATATATATACATATTAGGGATATATTTAATTTCTTAGAATATAGCTACGGATAATAGGAAATGTTTGTATAATATACTATCCATATAATGTACTACTGTGTGTTGCAGAATCAAATAAAATATTTATTTATCTATCTATCTATTAGAATACTATATAGTTAAACTACATGCGTCAATAAATCTAACTTTTTAAAATCCGGATCTAGCTTTTCGTTTAGCTGTTCGACGAAGGCCTTAGCGTTTTTAAACATTTCTAGGTCTATGAAACATTTCTATTGATACAAATTAAATTGATCCTATTTTGTTTCCAGCATCGACCGCTACAACCTCTACAACTCGTCCTACCTCTCAGAGGGGTTCGCGGTGAGCGGGGAGTGCGGGGGCTCCTGCAACCAGATATACATCTTTATAGCGATATTCGCGGCGATCATGTTTGTACACTCGAGCGGGGAGGTCGGAGCGGTGCTGCTGATTATACGGTGCACGGATAAACATGGTAAGGCTCTTTGGATTTGCTGTCTAATAAAAATATCAATCTATGTATTTTTGCATTTGCATTAGCAATAGCCTATCTGTCTAAGCATGAGTTGGCCATATTGAGAATCAATGGCCCAAACCGATTCCTGTAGGGCAAGCACGGGCTTTCTTGTCTAAGGTAGAATAGACAAAAAATACGTCACTTTGTCATCGTATGCGTAAATTATTTGAAATTAATTTCTTCAACTTCAATAATGTACGCAATGTATGGCAATGCGATGTCGTTATTGTCTATTCTACCCTAGAAAACAATCCCCGTGCTTGGCCTACAGGTGTTCCGAAGGATTAGGGTGGCTCATTATAAAGAGACTAGGTATTTCACAGGCGCCAATTATTAAAACAAACCATTAAATAAATAAATAATGCCGGACAATCCACACAGCATAATCTAGCCCCAAGCTAAGCACAGCTTGTATTATGGGTACTAGATAAAACCAATCATTGAACTGCAATTGTTAACCCGCCTGCTAAGCGTGGCAGTCATCGCAAACCCCATAACATATATGGCAAACGCCACGACGATCATTACAGAACGTCGTTCAACGATGATGGTGATGATGGTAATAAATGGAGCCCAACTATAAAGACACTAAACTTTTACTATTTTAAACTAATTATTATTTTCATTGTGGTGTGACAAATTATTATGGTATTTATCGGTGACATTTTATATTAATTTTAAATTTTCTTTTATTGTATAATGGAAGCTATAATTTGAATAAAAGGTACTCTATTGCATTGGGTATTAAATAAATAACTTTTTCCCCAGACAAAGCAATGGCGATGGGCGTCATCCAATTCGCGATCGGCGTGTTCGGCAACGTGCCGTGCCCGATAGTGTTCGGCGCGGCCGTGGACGCGGCGTGCCGGCTGCGCGACGTGGCGTGCGGCGTGCTCGGCGCGTGCGTCTCCTACGACAGTGACAGCTTCAGACATCTCTACCTAGGTAATGGACCGACATACACCATCTACAGTTAAACATGCCCGTGGAAATAAAGAATAGAAACGGGTAGAGAATGGATCCCTGAGGAACACCAATATTATAACACAAAGTTTACGATGTGGGAAAAACTCGTGCATTATTTATTTAACCAAGGTATTATTCCCTTATTGATTGATATGACTTAATTAGTTTCAAACAGTGATGGTACCTCTCTTTTCACATCATAGTGACGAAGTGTTGACATATATTTGTTTCATTCACATGGTCGAAGGCTTTTGATAAGTCAAAAATACTCTTACGGACGTCAGTTGGACGAAGCTACCTACGCATCAGTTGCTTACTGCTGATTAAGACATTCACCACCCAGCCGCAGACGTGCAAGGGCTACAAGTTTTATTCAAAAACTTTTTCGAATACTTTATATCTCTGGTTCCAGGTTTGTCCGCGGGTCTAATGTTCCTAGCGTTCATAATGGACATGCTGGTTTGGAGCAAGGCCGGCCGCATCGACATGAATCCCGGAGATTCCCCTCCAGACCCCGCCATCTTAGCCCCGCGCACGCCCCTGGCTTCGCCCGACACGCAACTCTGACCTATCACCTACGAGTCGGGGTTTTAAACGACTCTACAAGGACTAAGTGAAATGGTTTAGAATGAGGTTTACTATGATGTATGAATCTATAATAATAGGACTTACAGCTGTGTGTTAAAATTAGCTGCCAATGAAGTTTTTGAAAGAGGTTTTCTACGATCCGTAGTTTAAAGACGCGTGGCTTGACCTGGCTTTGGCTGATTCTCAGCTCTGACCGAATAGCTACGAGTCGGGTTTTCAATCAATTCTACAAGAACCAATAAAAAACGAATGATCAGAATTTTATATAATTTTATACATTTAGGACGACCTATGGACTAAGTGAACTAAACAATTGGTTTGCACTATTTGAATAATACAATAATATGCAAGATACGAGCCTCATGTATAAACAAATAGAATTTTTGTTAATTGTTATTTGAATTTCGAGAAAACGTGCGGTTTTGGTGGTACTAAAAATGGCAAGGCATGTCGAAAGTTGACCATCGGTGTTAAACGATTCAAATTTAGTGTCAACTCCTTTATGGTCCGAGATAAGTTTTGTAAAATTACCGATTTGGTTAGCCAGTTCCTAAGTAACTGGTTTGTCAATAACTGACTATTCTGGCAGTTTGTGGAAAATTGACCTAAAAACTCGTCGTGTTCCCACTCGTGAAGGTGTTAAGTAACTGTTGTTAAGGGTACAGTGAAATGTTAACTTTTAAAGAGAATATCGTTTTATTACTTCTTCGCTCATGTTTGTGTTCACATGAGTGTTTATTTGAAATTGGATGATCCGTAATCAACCACTTTAGTACTAAACCTCTCATTTTTTTAACTAAAACAGATAGTAAATAATAGAAAGAAATAGCTTATAAATCTGACCGTCTTTATATGTCAAATTTCTTGACATTGGATATAATTATTTCCGCAACATTGCTTGATTTGAACAAAGGTGCTTAGTTGAAATAAATAAATTTGAAAAATATTATATTTATCATTGTTAGAAAAGCGACTTGTTTTTTAGTATCGAAAATAATATGGAATGAAAATAATTATATTTTGTTATTTCATCGATTGTGCATGCACTGAATACTTGATTGTATTTTTTTCTATATTAAAGCCGTATTCGGTGGTTTCTAATTAAATGACAGAATTGTACAATTAGTTTATATTAGTTTTTATAACTAATCAAAGAGTGCATTTAATTCATAAATACACGAAGTACGCTTGTACGAGCTCAATTTTATATAAAGTGTAGTAAAAGTCGAACAAAAGTTTTGGGTAGTTTTTCTCTCTAGCTTTGTTATTAATTATACTCCAATAATTGTTTTTTTCAAAGGCCAGTCTTACCGTACGCAAAAAATCACATTTGTTAGCAAATATAAATTGTTTATATTTTATTTGTGATACACTTTAACGTGTTAAATCAGTAAATATCCATTTGTAGGGAAATATATGAAACCGCTTGTATTTGTAACATTAGGTCACAGCGTTGCATATTACATTGCGAATTACATGGCTAGTGATTAGAATTTTATATTTTAGATTAAATATTACAAAATTAAACTAATATACAATGTAAATATATTAAAATGAATTAGCATAATATAATTTTACATGTTAGATGTTCTGTTTGTCATAATAATGTAAGGAGAAGTTGCAATATACTATCGTTTTGATGAATGTAAATGTTTTGTAGCAAATCGAGGGTATTTTATATAAATATAAAATATATAAAAAACTATAGTTATGGTTTGTTGCGATTCATTTTGCTCGTCAGAAAGGCTGGGCGAAGTGTAAACATTTTAAAATTAGTATAAATTTATAAAACGTAATAAAATTTGGTCTATTATGACGTCAATATTTTTGTGCCTAAATAATTTATGTTGCATAGTCTGTGATTAAAATATCAATCTATATAGACTTATAAACGCATACTATGCATGTTTTGTGTTTTTTTTGTGTGCGTAAATAATTTTACAAGTGCAATAATAATTTTTTATACTATTTTACCTTATGTACACATATGTTTTTTAAGTAATTTTTCGCTAAAGATGACAAAAAATTATATGAAATTTATTTTCGAAAAGGTCCAAAATGTATCGAATATTTGAACATCACATTTTAATAATGTTGCTTAGATATTAAGTGCATCACTTTATGCAATTGTTTACACCGTTGTTTTAGCCCATGTTGGTTTTTACGCAATATTATTTAGTCTAAATTTATTATTGAATTAATTAATTATATTTTTAAATTTGTCTGCAAAAATCACATTTAAATGAAATTTATAATAAATTTTAATACTATCCCTGCCTATATATACTTTAGATAAATTATATGATAACTATCTACGTTATTGTTATAAGGTAGCTCTTAGATAAATATGTTCACAAGGTATGTTTTGGCGTAGCTTACACAATTATTCAACTAGTCTGCCTTAGGCCACGGTTACACAGAAAGGTGATGCCATAATTTAGCTGTCTATGTAAACGTGGTCTTGTAGTTTAGCCAACGATACCTCTGGAGTAGCCTTATTTATAAACGCTATTTCAGCAGAACCCTTATAAATGAATAGGAAAAGTTGTAAAATAGCGTTTATGAGTAAGATAATTAGAGATAAAATGGAATGTGATATTTCCCAACATACTGGGTTATGGCCTGTTCACATTGATTCGGTAAACGTAAATTTCCTGCTGTATACGACTATAAAGCCTTCTCTAACTATGCTGGACCAGTTCTGACTGAA
This sequence comes from Eupithecia pulchellata, assembly GCA_963931895.1. Classification (NCBI taxonomy): domain Eukaryota; kingdom Metazoa; phylum Arthropoda; class Insecta; order Lepidoptera; family Geometridae; genus Eupithecia; species Eupithecia pulchellata. The sequence continues at coordinate 1,777,757 of OZ007521.1, read as the reverse complement.
TTTTTTATTATAAACCACCACAGTTTAAGAAAATGTTAGTAAAATAATATTGTCACAATATAAAGTTGAATAACTTTAGCTAAGATCTGTGTAAATAGTTAATTACTTAACGATTAAAAGTAATCCAAAAATTTAGTTTTACATGTTTTGTATGCCGTGTATGCGATCAAATTTACACAATGGAATTGTATGTATTGTTTATGTACTATTGGTACGTGATGTTACATTGAAGGATTATCTTATTTACCTATATTAATTCTACAATAATTTGATTGTTTTCGAACAGCTAATAACCGACTTTAAATTAGGTACCTAAAACCTAACTTTAAAATTTTGAGAAAATTTTACATTAGTAAAATATTAATCAGTATCATAAAATCGGTCAATAGTTGACGGATAAATCGGCGAAATTACCTACATACAAGTAATTACCTACATACAAGTAATTACCTACATACAAGTAATCGAACAACCGCCTCTTTTTTTATGTCGGTTAAAAAGTGCATCACATTTTCTGTACTGTTTCATGAATTTGGATTTCATTATGTGAAATATATTTTTCGGTACATTCTTGTATCATACATACGTGTACGTCTGGTTAGTTATTTACGAATTAATGTTACAATTAGGTGCATTAGAATTGTTATTTGTGACTTTTGGTCGCACTTTTTTAATTATTTGTAAATAAAATTATTGAGATACTTTAATGTTTTATTGAAAGAACCATGCATTTTCTTCCTACAGGCATAAAAAACAGGGGTTTCCCGTAGTTTTGGGTTCCTTATTTAACACAAACAGGTGTGACTCGGAAATATCCAGTTTTGACGTGAAAGTGCATACGGGAAGGTGGGGACAGAAAAGGGTGGAAAAGAGGCCTAATCACCTCCATATAATACGTGGGTGATGATGGCTAGAATGATGATAATAATGATGCATGATCTCATATTTCAATTTGCTATAAGGAATAGTTGTACAAGACACACTGAACAGAACAAAACAGCAACGGTGAAATCTTCATGAGAATGTAACTCGCCTACTGTATACAGCATCACCTATCACGCCCCGCACTGGCGCCCATAGCGTAGGGATTCAATAAATAATGCCGGACCATCCACACAGCATCATCTAGCCCCAAGCTAAGTAGAGCTTGTGTTATGGGTACCTACTAGATGACTGATATACATAATACAATATTAATACATATATAGATATTTTTTTATAATACATTGAAAACGACCAGAACGCCCTGAACAAATATCTGCAGATCGTACAAATATTTGTCCCGAGGCGGGAATCGAACCCGCAACCTCCTGCGTCGCAGGCGGACCTTCGCTTTCCGTGCTACAGAGGTTGTCAATGTCGTGAAATGTTCAACAAAACTGTTTTTCCCTTCTGTGTCAGATTCAGAATCAATAACTTTATTTCTTTAGGCTTACAAAATAAGCACTTAGACGAGACAAATTTCATACAGATAATTATCTATATCTATACTAATATTATAAAGAGGAAAGATTTGATTGTTTGTTTGTTTGTATGTTTGTTTGTTTGTTTGTTTGTTTGTTTGTTTGTTTGTTTGTTTGTTTGAATTGAATAGGCTCCGAAACTACTGGACCGAGTTAAAAAATTCTTTCACCATTAGAATCCTTAATGTTCCGTGATGAACATAGGCTATATAATATTTTCAAAAAAGTTAGGGATCCGCATGAAAAATTCAATAATTGAAACGTGGGCTGTATATTCAACCTCTTTTTCTATTATGGCGCGTCAGAATAGAAAAAGAGGTTGTATAGCGCACGGTGCTTGCTTTTTCTCTACGGCCAGTGTCAGTTTTGGAATGTCGAGTCAACGTCAAAAACCCCAATGCTGTTAAAAAAAGTAAAGATCCGTATGAAAACTGTGAAACCCATCGTTTTAGTGTGTATAATTTCTAAAATTTTTGTTTAATACCCGTGCGAAGCCGGGGCGGGCCGCTAGTTATATATAAAAAAAAAGAAATAAGTTGTTGTTGATTTCTCTTCACTTAATGTTTTTGTCCACAAGTGGAAGAAGTGAAAAATAAACCAATAATACATTAGTATATTAGTTTTGTGTCTAATACTCGTACAATGTTTGGTTTGCCTATCTAAATCTAAATTTAATGTGATTTAGATACATGTCAATAATTAGAATTTAAATAGGTACCTATATTATAAGTACCTCTACCAAAAGCTATACCAAATGCTGCTTTTGTTGGTGTGGAACAGTGGCGGATTTACAAATTTGCCGCTAGAAGGCTATTCAATTTTTGCCGCCCCTACTGACTTTTGAAATTCAATAAGTTACATTTATTCAGAAATTGCAACTTTATGATTTTTGTTCTATCATCCTCATTACATCGGCTTTCTCCCGTTATTAGTATGATTGTGAACTAGGTGATATTTCTGTCAGTTACTAGATTATTTTTGCAACCCGCTATGTAGTGACGAGTACACTGGTACCCAGGGCTGTAGCCAGAAATACTTTTCGGGGGGTCGAGCCTTAGACCCAATATGCAACATCTTCATATACTTATGCTAGTTATGATAGTACCCGGAGTGGTTTTTAACCAAGCACTTTAAAAAAAACCGATTGAAAAATAATAACCATGAGTAACGGCGAGCGGAGCGAGCCGCAATTTTGGAAATTTTGGAGATTGGTTTGGTATGCCAGCAACAAAGAAAAAAATGTGAGAATGTGTTTCTCACATTTTTTTTTAAAAAGACGAAAAAAGAAATAACTTCGAGCGTTACATTTTGAAGATTAAGAAAATAACTACTACTACAGAATAGATATGAGCGCCGATGGCTAAAAGGCCGGCGGCGGCGCGCCGACTTTTTGGGGTCGGCGGCGGCGGCGCCGTCGGCGGCGTGACTTTTAAATAGTTTTTTTTGCACTTTATGACAGGATGCAATAAAACGACATAGTTTATCGATCAGAAATAAGTTTTTTTATTTGTAATAGAATTAAAAAACGTACATGTGTAAACTAAATTAAAACTAAAACATTTTTGGCACTTTGATTGCAATAAAAAAAAAATCAACGTTATCATAAAATCTTAATAAGAAATTAACAATTAACACTCCAAACCAACTGCAGCCAAATAATCTAATGTTATTTAGACAAAACACATACATTTTCAGTTAAGAATTAAAAACGCACATGTGAAAACTAAATTTAAACTAAAACATTTTTGGCATTTTGATTGCAATAAAAAACAACGCTATCTTAAAGTCTTAATAATAAATTACCAATGAATACTCCAAACCAACTGTAGCTAAAATAATATAATATTGCTAAGACAAAATACATAAATTTTCAGTTAAAATGTATGTATTTTGTCTTCTTCAAGAGGTAGATAACATACAAAATATTCATAACAATAGAAATAAGAAGTAGTATTTTTATTAGTCTTTAATTTTGATAGCACAGACACGGTAATTTTATCAACTTTTATCTTAAAAACGCCACATTGTTTTCTTCTGATGATGATGACGAAGCAGGCGCAGCCATTTTAATGCAACCACATAACGCGTCCTAACACAACAACGAGCTCGTTCGCACTGATCACTGATTTCTTGAGTTTCTCTCACTCGGCCGGCGCGCCGTTGCCTTTCCGTGGGCGGCGGGCGCGGGGGAACGGGGCGGCGGCGGCGGCGCGCCGGCGCGGCGCTCATATCTACTTGGAATATATTGAGTTACTTAAAGAGTCAACAACAGCTGTAATGTGATTTTATAGCTGTCTAAATATAACCGTTTAACTATACCTGGGTAACCATCATTTTTCTATTTTTTTTTTTTTTGCATTTGGCATAAGTTTGTCATTTATGTATTTTCGTATTTTCATGTTAGTCGGATGACAAAAATACATTTACCATTGCAGATTGTCAGTGTGACAATCCACCAAATCTTGCAATGCCCCAAGTTTTTGCTCTGGAGGACAAGAATTGGTTCTAATATTACTACTGCTGCTAAGGACAGCAGCAGTAAAACCAAAACTGCCGCCGTTTTAGCATATCTTCGACAAAAATCCAAGATATTCTTTCTAGACCTTTCGAGAATATTCTCTAGAAATTCAGACACGCCGCCACTCGTTAGTTTCCATTACAGCAGAGATAAGCCGGGCCACCACGATTGTTATTTTATAGTGGCTGCGCAGAAACTAAAGCTTTCTTATGCAAAACATCTTTTTAGAATATTCCTATGTTAGCTTGTAGACAGAGAACACTCATTTACAACTAGGGATTCGAGATCTCCTTTGCATGTGATTATAGATCATTTCTAAAAGCTGGTGCGATCGGCTTTTCTTTATCGTGGAGGCCTGTTTTACTGTGGTTTTACCACCGGCGCCCGGCGCCGCGCGGCGTTTGTTCACGCCTAAACTACTGAACAAATCGGACTGAAGTAACACCAAGATAAAGAAAGGCCTGGAATAACAATTATTTATCTGAGGGTCTGGTCGTAGCGACGTGTGACCCGAGAACTGGTGAGTAACTTGCGCAGCGCCTCAGCATTGCCGTACAGCGGGGCAATGCAGACAGCGTCTTGGGGACGCTTCCGGCTGGTATTGATTGATATGGAGCAAATGAGCTACAGGTTGACTGTTTGAAATTGCATGTAGTAGTTCTAATTTAATTCTGTTATTTCACTGTATTTTTTTTCTGATACGCTACGCTGCGCCAGATACTCACCAGCTCTCGCGGAACACGTCGTGGGTTGAAAGAAAACCTATCCAGCTCGCTGGACTATTGAAAAATATACTATCAATAAATTTCTCTAAACTGTACTGTAAGA